>JNEV01001580.1:0-34905 GCA_000697495.1 Saksenaea oblongispora B3353 | reverse complement strand
CATTGTACCAACTGGAAACGGAGTTGTAATCACTACGTTTGGTGCCGTATCCGCGGATGTAGTGCACGATATATCTTTGAGAAGGTCTTTGGCTGTCTGCTTCAAAAAAGGATAATCTGATGGGAAATAAAATTGGGCTCTCTGTATTACTGTCTTACATATATCTGACACAAGCGAAGCTGGCACGTGTGCGCTCCTTGTATTGGTCAATTTTTCCTTCAGATAATGGATTCAGGTATATTGATTTCTTAGTTCGCTACCATGAATCATCATCCATTGTTACTTTAAGTGACCGTCACGAAATAATAGATATCTCATTTCGACAACACACGCGTACTCTTCTCCCTCTATTGTCTCGTTTCTCAATAGCAGTACCTTTTTTTAACCATCTGTCCCGTTTATGCTGCCAACTGTTCCTGTAGCAAGACTTCATGATCAATCCGTCCCTCGGCCCCGCACTACAAGAGCGAAAGTTGATACTGCCACCAGTTTAGAATATCTCAGAAAAGGATTCGCCGAAAGACTCCACGGAACATTAGACAAGCATATAAGACCACCGAAGCGAAAAGGAAAAGAAAAAGATTCCTTTCTCCCACTAGAAGATGTGCGCGTTAATGTGACACAAGCCGAAAAGGCTAAAAGTGGATATCGCGGGATTTACCGAGACGCTGCGGATAGTTGGAACGAAGACCTTAAGAATTCCGGAGAAAGCTCTGCGTCAATCGAATCTGGACAGATTCGAAGAGCTTTGGCGGCCGGGAGCTACAATGTGAGCAGCCTATGGATGGAATTCATAGACGATAATATCGATGGCTTCTACGACATGGTCCGCAAGAAGCACGAGGAAGAGAAAAAAGACAAAGAAGAAAATGATGAAAGTGAAACCGCCAAAAAAGAATCAAACATAAGAACATGCACGACGATGATCAAGCATGTATTAAGAAAAGATCTAGCGCCTTCGGATAAAAGCACCATCTTGACCTTACTTGAAAAAAAAGCCCAACTTCTCACAGACTGCATGTTCGAGTTATCTCTGATTGCTCAGATGTCGTTATTTGAAAAAGCCTCAAAGTAAGTTATTGTTTTACTAATCATTGCTTGATCTTTTAAACATTTATATGGCAGAGGCGGAAGGTTCATCAACATGAATTCTATTCTCCCTGTGCATGCTTTTCGTGTAAAGCCATCAACACCATTGGTTCTCGCATCACCGACCGTAGAGCTGCAACAGCATCTCCTGACCATTCACAATGACAAGAGCAAAAAAAAGATCCAGTATATGGATTTTTATCCCAAAATCACTTGTCGTACCTTTGCTCTCACCACATGGGTTACTTAACACCTCGTGCAGCAGCCAAGCCCTTTTGGGACATAAGTTTTCCCGTCAACGATGACTATCCAATAAAGCCAATACCTACGGGGCTAAGTAAAACCATGGAGGTTTACGTACGGCAATTTGCCACGGCGTGTCACAACATGTGGGCTGGTGCTATGGTGCCATACATAACCCAGAGACTGATATTGCTCCTATTACGGTTTGCTCTGGCTCCTGAGCGAGAAAAAAGCGCAATCAAGAAGCAAAGAACAATGATGAAAAGTACGTACTCTTCCCTTACGCTTAATGCAAAATCTAACTATATTACAATGATTTAGATGCGAGAATACATCGTCCATTGCAACTATCGACTGGCGTATCAAGTATCAAAGTCGGCGTTTAAGAAAGCTTGAAAAACGGGTACCCACAAGTGATCCTCGTCTACAGAAGCTGTCCGCTATTGTCGCAAAACTGAAGTCAACCAGATCAAATTTACTCTCACAAATAAACATAAAGAAGAAACCGGCGACTAGTTCATCTAGGGAGACAGAAGAAGACGAAATTGACAAGGTCCAGCTAAACAATGAAGATGCGGAGTGGGAAAAAAACGAAGAGGAAGATGAGGAAGATGAGGAGGATCAGAACGACAACAAAAAAGAAGCAGAGGATAGAGTGGAAGTGCTAACATTTCGGAGTCATTGGTCAGGTGAAAAGTGTCCAGTTACAGCGTCAACTTCCTCAGGAGCAGCTTTGAAAAAGAGAAAAATAACAAAGGAGACGAGTCGTTCTAGACTACAAAGATTGGTAACTTTGACAAAGCGACTATTGGCATTGGAGGACTTCTCGACAGACACTATCACAGTGAAGAAGATACAAGAAGAGTTTAGTACTGTCGAGTTGAACATCAAAGAAGCCGAGGCGATCATAAATGTTTATAACTTCATCAAGCCTTTTTATCTCTGCCCTACGGGCGAATCTGCCGTTGATCGTCATCCCTTACTAAATGCCCCTTTAGTGTTGCTTGCGAATGCGGTCTTCACGATAACCGATAACGAGAAATTTACTCGCTCCATTAGCCCGGTTGTCCGACCTTCATCCATATACTCGCTTGTTTTAAATCCTACCACCACCTTTGAAAACTTATGCTGTACTAAGGACGACATGGAAGGGTTTGACGTTGTTTGTCCAAATGGCAATATAATGACAGCTGTCACTGATGCCACACACAACCCTGACTACATTCTCGGTACATTCTTAGACTTGGAGCTAATAGGCCGCATATGTCGTCGACATGGTCTGAACTTTGACCACATGCTAAAGATCTCGTCTCATGGAGCTGCAACCTTACAGGGAACTGTGCTGAAAAGCAGAGAATTTATAAGGTCCAGATACGGGAAGCGGAAAAAGAAGCGTACTCAACCTTCAGCAGCAATTTTGCGAAAGGCTCAAGAAAGCGCAGAGGTGGTAGCTATCGCCAAGAATGTCCAAAAAAGCATTGAAAATGTTAAGAAGTTGGAAAGCAGCGTTAAAGACAAGACGGAAAGTATACATCTGTTGACAGAAGAAGTTGACGCTATCAAAGCGAACCAGACCACCATATTTGATATGACAGATCTTGTCGATGCTATCGCCGTAAGGCAGGGTCTAAAAAATGAAAAGAGACAAGAAAACAAGAAACTACTTCTTGAACGCAAAAGATTGCAAAGCTTCCGCCACGACAAATATCTTGCAACCCAGGTAAAATTCCACTGATACGAACCTTATTAAGCATGTTTTTATAGACTTTGATCGAGGAAGCGATGAAAAAGAAGGAACAAGGATCTAGCAAAGGACATAAAAGCAAAGGAAAAGCAAAGGCGGAAAACCTGACAAAGATACCTCAAAAAGCTTTAAATGTGAAGATGAGGTTCTGAAGATGGATATCAGTGCATTGGTCGAGAATCAAGGTGGAGGGGTAATGCTTTGCGGTACGGATTACGGGGTTGTCACGATGTCGGAGACAGTTTCCTTGCCAGTACACCGCTTCGGATATCATTTGGAGCTTTACAATCGCTTTAGCGTATTAGAGACTGAGACGGACCCATTGATCACAAAGGAAGTGGAGCAAGAAGACGAGATAACATCAGACTTCCAGAAGATACCAACAACGTTTAGGATAACTGCGAAGCATCTCGACGAGATTTCATTTACAAGACGCATCAGAAAACAACGAGAGTACCATAAAAGGGTAGGAACGCGTTTCATGCAGAGCTTTACTATAAATAATTATTTTTATACACTACAGGCGACTGAGCAGGGAAGGAAGGTCAAAGGCTTAGAAAAAGCATTATCAGACAATAGTGTGAGGCGTGCTGCTGATATGGATAGTTTGTTAAAACATCGAAAGGTACTCTTATATCCCTATAATTCCGCTGAACTAATTATTGGTGATAGACTGCTATAGATAGCAGAAAGGAATTACGAGAGTTCTATTCAGACAGGAAGTCCGTGAAGTGGAAAAGGACGCAGCAAATATACACACAAAAAGCGTATTCTACCGTCGCTTCCTCTGAACGCAATCATTTGAAAAAATCAGGCAGCAAGAGTGACGTTTTGATCATGCTGACAGGGTCTGCCGGGACCGGTGTGGGATCAACAATCCGTGGTCATTCGAGGCGTGGTGGGAAAAAACTAAGAAATCAGCATATGCAGCATGCTTCCGTAGCGATGACTGATGAATTTCGTTCTTCACAACTGTGTCCATACTGTTATCAAACGGTCAGTCACCCAACCAAGAAGAAAGACGGTCGTAGAGTGAAAAATTACGGTACGGTAATTTGCACAAATACCGAATGCATCAGCGTCAGAATGGGATACAATTCCCGTGGCCGAGATCAAAACGCTGCTCTAAACATCGCACTCGCTAGTGCAAGCGCGCTTTTTTCGAAAAACCATGAACCATTCCCTGTTTTTTCAGGAAGAAAAGCTAGTACCTATATGCTGGATAAAAATCTATTACACTCGCTTACGCCCATCCCGGAGGGGTGCGGGGTAGGTTCCCACGCTTAGCAGTGGGATACCTTTGGGTAAGTAAAACACTATCCATCCATCTCATTTACTAACCGTGCATGTACATTTTACGCTACTCAAATGAATTTTTGTGTCGGAGACTAAGTGTCAAGTAAGTACAAGGAATATCGATAATTTATGTATATTTAACTTTTCCCTAGTGCAAACTTGACTACTCTTTTGACGCAAAATAGCATGCAATAAACAGTACTACCATGGTGATTTCGCCCCAAGTCACTTACTTCCATAAAACTTCGCTGTTTGGTTTAGAACGACTATTTGGGTTTACTACTTGTTTGCGGCACTTCTCTTTCGCTTTCGCATCCTGTCTCCCGTTTTCTGTTTTCCGTCATTACTTCCTCCAAGTAACCCAGCAAAACCTCATTGGCGTCATCTTTGTTTTCAAATAAACCTTCAGTGCTTCTTGTTTCGTGCGAATATTTCGACAGTCTTGCCTTCTACCTCTTCCCGCCCATACTCAGGAACTCATGGAGGTCCACACAACTCTTCCCATAACAAGTCGGAATGGTAATCGTTTCTTCGCCATTCACGCTGTCACAGCGTTCACCAGCTTAGTGCGTCCCTGGGACTGTCGCAATGCCTGACCATGGAGGAATCGTAACCTCTCAAACCTCCTTGTATGTCTTTTGGTCCATGGTTAGGCATGCCCAGTGTTGACCTAACATAGCCGAAACCAGATGCCACACTTGTTTGTGTGTGCTGGCAGACGTCGCGGAGATGCTCATGTTTTTGACAACCGTCATTATACTGTTTACAGTTGAAGTTGTAGCAAGAGGGAGGGATCTAGCAAGCTCTGGAAGGACTTCTTGCATATCCTTTCTTGGGATACGCTGTCATTTATTCCTTGGTTTCTCGGAGCTAGTGACCCTGCCATCGCTTTTCATTCCTGCATATGATATATTTCTGCTGCTTGCGCTAGGTTAGCCATTTTTTTTATTGGAAGTTGCTATTTGCTCTTTTGGAGATTGGGGTTACAGATAGTAGTTTCCCTACGTTCTTTTTTCTTTTTTCGATCCCTTTTTCTGATGCTTCTTTGCCAATGTAGGACACTCGTTTCGGTAGTGTCCTGCTTCTCTACAATGCCAACACCTTCCCATTGGCTGGTTAAGCCGTAAACGCTTTGTCTCATCGTATATATACACCTTGAGTAAACGTATTTCTCGTACTAGCTCTGTAAGGGTGTCGATGGATGAATCAATTTGCGAACTAGTCGTGATACTTCTTGTTTGTTCTTGGCGTCCTCGATGTTCTGACTGATGTGCTAAGCTTTTCCGCCTTATGTTTCGGATCTGCTCCCAATATTGAAAAGCCATACTATCCGAAATAAATCTGCTCTTGAAGGCTGTTTTGAACTTATCCCACGTTTCTACTTCTGCCTTTACTGCTTTCCACCAAGTACGGCCGGTACCAGTTAAGTACATACCGGCTATAAGCAGAACTTCTTTATCGTTCCACTGTAATGCTTGCTTTAATGTTTCCATATAATCTAACCACTCGATAGGATTTGAGCTTGCGAATCCATTAAACTCTTCAGGTTTCTTGATAAACTTGTAAATTTTGGAAATTGATATAACGTCGTTACACGCATTGTGATCTTGACATTTTTTTCTTGTAACAATTTCGGTTGACTCATTAACTTGGTCCATAGTATGTTTGGAGCAAAAAAAATGATAAATAAAGCTTTTGTTTATTACACTTCTTTTTATTTAGTATTTATATTCTAGCAAGTTTCTTTTACTTGATTTATTTTAAGTTAGAAAAGGAGTAATCTTCAAAAATATCCTAGAAATGATGAAACTATACAGAAAAAAAAAGTATGTAAGGGATTACTTTATTCTTCTCTGCAGGTAACACTGTACTTCCTGAGAACATTCATTATCTTGCTCTATACTTTGATCTAGGGAGCAAAATACTTTAACAGTTGGGAGAGGCGAAGGGATATGTAGGAGTAGAGAAGATGAGAGTACCAGCGACATTGAGAGAAAGACAGAATTTGATTGATGGGTATATGAATGGGTGGATGAATGGATGGATGGTGTCTGATGCTGTCTAAGGCATGATTTTCTAGCAATTCCGGACATCTCGATTCTTGTTATTTAGTTCATCTTTTATCCATCCATTTTTCAGACTTGAAGTAGAAGATACTTTTATTGCACTACTATCGGTCTACTATTTATATTGTTTGCAACTTCTTCTAATCCTTTTTAAGCTGAAGAGTATTCCTATTAAGGATCTCCTCCATTGTAAGGTACGATTTTTATGACCGTATATCAAGTTGCGAGTGTACAGCAGTTTTCAGTGATAAAATGCACCAAGATGTGGATAGCGATTTAAAACAATGATATGTTTCGGGTTAAGTGAGTACCTGGTGAGTTTTTTGAGTTAATACCAAGACTAGATGGAATATCTCTCGGTTGAGAGATAAAGATAGAAAGAAAAAGAAAATATGATCATTAGTAGATCTTGTTTATGATTACCAGAGATCTCATGTTAGATCGTTCAAATGAAATCAAAGTTTGCGTGGAGAATAAAGTGAATTCGTGAAAAAACAAACCATTGCTAGATGTCGTTGTCACATGTGTCAATAAATCAAATAGAAATCAGAGATAAAATAAAAAGAGAGGGGATTATTAGTGGTTTCTTGATAATGACCAACAGAGGTGCAAGGAAACAATCGTAGTCTTGATATTTTTGAAGAACCTTCATTTTTGCGCTTGAAATAAGAAAGCAGATAACTTTGGTTTTATTATCTTAACCTCAGTAGTAACCTAGTATTTTATTCATTTGAGAAATAGTAGGGATATTTATACAAAAATCAGTAGATACAAGATAAGGCCAGAGTATGGACATTTTATACTTAAATACAATGCGGATATTTCGTATTTGAATGACACAGACATGTGATCATATCTGTGTCATCAGTTGCTGCAGCAGTCATTTAGATTCGGCAGTAGTAAAATTGATAGCGTTGATAGTAAAGTCGATAGCGGCAGCATTAAAATGAATATTATATAAAAAAATGTATATGTTCTCAACTAAATGGATGCTTACACCATTAATTTAATGATCTTTCAGTGCACAGCGCAAGAGAAATAAGAACATATAGCTCATTATTCTCTTCCGTGTGGCACGTTAACGTGAAATTAACTGTCTTCCTGTGCGCATGGATAGAGCGGTAGAGAGAGATATGTCCTGACAGGCGGAAAGAAGGAGGAAAGGAAGGGCGAACAGAAGGGAGAAAGGTTAATGCGCATAGTACTGAGGGAGAGGCAGAGGGCGAAATGGGAAAAGCAGATGGATTGGGGGGACTGACGGATGGATGGGGGGACGGAAGGACAGAAGAGCGCTGATGTCGTCGAAGATCAGGTTGGTCCGGCGGCTCGGGTCGGCCACTCCGATCCATGCTAATCGGACATGACTTTAGCCGGTCATTTTTCAGTCGTGATTCAGTCGTAAGCAGCCATTTCCCGATATTCTTGTTGGCAAATGCTTTAGTTTGGACAATTATAATATAGGTAACAAAAACATGAAGCGCGGATGGTTAAGTGGTATAATCTTCGCCTGCCACGCGAAGGGCCCGGGTTCGATTCCCGGTTCGCGCATTACTTATTTTGTGTTTTTGTCGTCGGAGTTTCTGGCCAATCAGATTGCAGAATGCCGCAGTTGTCGTAACGGTGGATAGGTCCTGATCTGAGTTATCTTCCTGGAACGGAAAAAGAACAAGAATAAGAGTAAAACGGTTGATGATGTTTTATTGTCGCTATCTAAGTTGGTATTTATATTTTTCTTTAATCTATGTGTAATCTATAAAACGGTCGAAGGTTTAAAAAAGGAATACATCGCTCCATCGCATTGCTGAGCACGGGCTTCTTGGAGATGTATTCTTTTTGGAGCAGAGGCCGAGTGGACAATGGCTTGCTGATTTGGGCGCTTGACCGATTACACAAAGATTATGTGTAACTACAACTTTGCGCGTACGACACAGTAACGTTTTTGGATCGACGACTATAATAAAGAAGTTTGCTGCGATGTGTATGATTGCTGCGCGATAATAGAAAAAAATATAAATACAGTAGAATTAGACAAGGAATAAAAAAACAAGTTTTTACACTATCTTTTATTGTTTGGTTATCGTTGGGGATTTCAAGTGGATTTGACTGTTAACTATTTTTATCGGAAGAAAATCCAGGCCCTAGAAGCTATTCCGCATACGACATACCTTCGTCCTTTTTATTTCTATGCTACCCTGTAACATGATTTTCCAAACGTATTTTCTATACATATCACATACAGTGTAAATAATTCATAAATTCGCCTTGATACCATTCAACTGAATCTTTCTGATCGTTAACCTGGTCAGGCAGAAGAAAAAGACGTTCAGTAAACAATGAAATATTGTATTAAAATGTCGTGAATGCAGTATCGGAACCCGAGTTATCTTTAGTAACTGCACCAACAATCAAATCCCACAGAGTATCACAGGTGAAAGAAATGAATGAAGATAGAGTGCTTAATGATCTTATTTCTTGTTTCAAAACCTGCATATTTATATTTCGCTCTAAATTAATATTGTCATGTCATGTTCGCTACAGTTGTTTGGCTCAAAACTATCTGGTTAAGCTTACCACGCTCGTTTTGATAGACCAAGATTTTTGTCTATCGTTCGACAACATACAGCTTTAAAACATGCTTTGAGAGCTGAAGTAACAGCTGGGACATTTAGAGTCTTTTATAACACATTTTCTTTTCGAAAAAATGTATTTATGATTTATACAGGAGATCTTGTTAAACTGTGAAGCAAGCCAAGATATAAATGACCGCTATGGGTTCTGTAACATTGCTCAAAATGAAACGCATGAAATAGCAGGCGTTTCTGACCAGATAAAAATGGTTGTACTGTCAAAACTGTGGTAGACAATGAGAAAACTATCCAGTTCAACATCGAATACCCAATGAAATTTCCTGTGTCTATTGATAGAGCATTTATGCCAGCAACGTTCTCTTCTTCTTTAGAGGTGTGCCTAATGACTCTACATCTACTTCTTCTTCGTGGTTTTTCTTACCATCACATTCTATCTCATGGCTGTAGTGTTTCATGAATGCCTCGGTATCTTGTTCAAATCGGTTTTGCTCAATACTTTTGCGGATCGCACCCATAAACTGGTCCAGTTGGTATACATTATGACTAACAAGTGCACGACATATCAGCCTACGTTCTCGTTGACCATGTTCCGCGAAGCTTACCTCATCAACAGGAGTGGTCCCAGCATCTCGTGCGCATTAAGTAAATGATGAATGTATGCCTTTGTGTGTGGATGTGAGCAAGTATAGCAGCCACAAGATGAGTCAAGAGTTTCGAACGAGTTTGCAAGGCTGGTGTCCCACAGATTAACCGATTTCTCTGGGTGATTCTGCTCGTCGACCGACGTGGCATCGCCAAACTTGAATGTGATTGCACGACCTCGTTCCGTCATTTCGTATGCATAGCTATAGCACAATGTCAACGTTGGCCCAATTTCCTCATCATCAATGACTAACCTGCCGTCAAAGAGATCAATGCCCTGCTTCACACCCTCCAGGATTTTCTCTAAGGCAGCAGTTAGTAAGTCTCCCTCAATGCCCATCCTTCAGCTAGTCGCACCTGGGGATGCTAATCCATAGGCAAGTCTAGGTTTGTCCTTAGGCAGATGTTCGACCGACACCTTCAGTTGCTGCAGCATATTCTCTTTATCCAGCTCAAAGGCATTGATGATGAAACCTAGGCATTCCCATTAAACACTTATTTTCTACCCTTTTTCCTGTTTACCTTGTACATCTCGTTCCGCGGTTGCGGTTGCGGATGCAATGCGGTCTTGCTCTGACTGGTGACCCACAACAGGAGCAAACACAGGCACACCTGCTGCCTAGATACCAAAAAAAATTGAACAAAAGTTCAGACTTTTCTTTTGCTTCTCCTTTACCTGTGCTTTCGGCAAACATGCATCCAGCCAACGCAATGTCCGGTCAACAGATCGTCGAATACGTTTTGATTTAATATCGCCCTCCACAACAAGATCTGCAGGCGTCGCACACAGATCGGGCTTGTGGGCTTCTATAGCTTTCGCCCAGAGATCCGGAGTGATCTGACGAACGCCTCCGTGTGTATCAACCGACAGATACTTGTCAGTATTAAAGGTCACTGGAACATGTTTGCGTGGATCACGCATATCACAAAACAAGAGATAGTTCTACATTTATGTATATGTAAAGAGCGCACAGTAGGTATTTGTTTTACCTCAAGGTTGAGATATTTGTGCAGCCCATGAGGATATTTGAATGACGGCGGCTCTTTTTGCTCCACACTGGGAAAAAAAAAGACGTTACATTTAGAGATCGTGCTGGTATACTGGCAGATTCAACATACAAATGCTCGAGAGAGACCTGAAGGATCTCCACAGGTAATTGTTTGAGGTTGTCAGAGATAATGTGCGGTACAGCGCCTCGCAGCGTATAGGTCAAGCATCCGGGCGTCTGGATGGTTTTGTCTTTCTTTGTAAACTGCAGTGTGCCCCTTCGTATGAGCTGCGAAGTTGAATGATCGAGTTGCTGTAGTTTGAAATTAACGGTACTGGCCATCCTTTGCATCAGTCTGACAACCTCGCACGAAAGAGGAGAATGAACGATCTTGCTGAAGGTGTGGCTTTTTGACACCTGTCGGGACAAATCACTGTTCCCCTTGTTCCTTATTTCCTGATGTAGTGCACCTTTCGTACCTATCAATAAAAATAATCACGGGTTTAACTACTACTTCCTACAAGTCCATGATAATCGGTTTTTTTTTTTTTTTTTTTTTTTTGCATGAGAACTACACACATAACGCAAGATGAGCGCACTTTCTTGTACTCCATGGACAGATTGCTTTAGATTTTTCAGGAATTCCTGACCCTGACAGATAGTGGCCCTCCACTTTATCTTCGCCATCAACATCATCAGAATCAGAATCAGCCGTTACTGCTTCAATAATGAAATTCCCTTGCTAACCCGTCGTAGTAATGATATATCTTCCGATTGCATGCAATTATAAAGCCGCTTTTATTTTAGCACTTTAGCGAGGCATGCTCATAAAGCTACTGCCAAAAAATACGATTGATATTTTATTTCATTTAGCCGAGCCGAAGGTGGTCATCTTTCAAAGCCTATAGCCTCATGTTTTCTTGGAGAAGTACGATGACTTTTTGTGCAAAGCAGAATGAGGACGCATCTTGCGGACTAGTTTTTGGTAAAATATATTTTTCAACTGCTTCAGCATTTCAAAGTTAGGGCCGAACATAGTCAATTATTCAATAGATGTGCTGTAGTGTCATCGATTTATTCCGTTAATGAAATACATAGTTATGATATCGATGTCAAATGCTTCAGTCAGCTCACCCAACCATCCAGAAGTTGTTTCTTATTGAACATGAAAGCAATCGGTGGAGGATGATAATATGTGAGTATGGAACACTCATCCATTGTACGTGACAGGTGGAGCTCTCAAGTACCGTTTATTGAATGATATTTTACGCTACTCTAAGATAAATTTTGCGTCAGGAAAGGGCTCTGACGGTTGCCGGAACGAAGTCTGAGGATGTGGGTTATGCTTCCCAAGCCACGCTTTTATTCTCAGATATAAATATTTCAAAACTTCTACTGCTACTCTCTACACCTTTCAACTTCGCATCGGCCGTTTTTTGCCGTGCTTTTCTTTTCAGGGATGGGATTTGTGTGAGTTGTTGTCGAACTATGTAATAACGCACGTATCTGCGTTGGGACGGGACCCCACATCCTCAGACTTCGTTCCGGCAACCGTCAGAGTGTGCTTCGGTTCCCCTCGCACAATCTTGGTTGCCTTCACTCCGTCCTCGGATGTGGGTTCTTTCTCAGTATTCGGCGACAAAACGGCTTGACTTATGTTTGCTCCATGTTTGAGTTGGTTGTTTGGGCGAAAGTAATACTTTTCGAATGTATCGCTCTTGAGACTCCAGTTGGCGTGTCTCTTAACCTCATCAATCGTCATTCCCTTGAGTACCGCACTTGTGCTTGCTGCCGCTCTCACCGAGTGTGCCTTGTATCTTGTTATATCGACTCCAGCCATAGCCATGATCATTTGTATCCAGTGTGCCACGGTATCACCAACTACCTCCTTCCTTTTGTCTTCCAATTCAATGAAAGCAAAAAATAACTTGTGGTTCTGCGGTAGTGTGTCTCGCCATGCTTTCGTCCTTGTGCGGAATTCTTCCAGATTTTGTACGGGACACAAATATGTATCGCTGATTACGCCCAGTCTTGACACTTTTCCGGTGGTTTCCTTGGCGTATCGTGCAACGATTGTTGCTCCCTTCAGTGTACCATCGTTCTCGTAGTGCATTTCCACGTCATGGAATTGTAGATTTGCAATGTCCGATCGTGGCCTCCACATTGTTGTTAAAGCCAGTAACATCACCACCCTCTGTTGCAACTTTGCAAGTGGCAGTGTTTTTGGAGAGCCCCAGGACCTCAGTATTTCTAGCACCGGCTGCACTTCCCAGATTTCATCGGATGTTCTTGGTAGCACAAATTCCGTTTTCTTTTTCGCCTTGAAAAATTGTTGTAGTAAGTCTTGGTCGGCTATAGCCGTCTTGTTCGGGTCAATCACTTGGAATACTGTTGTCAATGCTGCTCTGTAACCACTTAAAGTTGACCTCTTGTGTTTCTTCATTGATAGTAGAAATGTGAGTATCTTCTTTTGATCCGGCACCAACGGGTCTAGCTCTGGATCTTGCAGTTGACACCACTGTGTCCAGTGTTTCCAATAACGGTTATACGTCTTTTGAGTTTCCCGTGCTAATGACCGATTCAAAAATTCACTTTGTTCCTTTGTAATACCTCTCTTCCTTTGGAAATGGCAGATAATTTCCATGCGGTTAGAGATCGTGAACGGTTTATCTTGATCTGTATTGGTGTTACTCTCGTCATTCGTAGTACCATTGGCCACCAAAATTGCCCTGGCCATGTCGGCGTTATCAGTAAAGCTTCTTTCACTTTGTCGGTCTTGAACTTGTGTATGACCTTCGGTATCAGCCTCCATGGTGGGTACAGGTAAAGTCCTCTTGTCGGCCACTTTTGTGCGAACGCATCCTGAGCTGTCGCCTCCGGGTCCGGCTGGTAACTCCAAAATCTTTGTAACTTCGTGTTGTGCCTCGCGGCGAATGCATCTATTGTCAATTTCATTCGTCTCCATCTTCTCTTGATAACCTGGAACCATTTCCATGGTAAGCTTTTCTCGTATTCGGCCTTCCTTTTCCTGCTCAGACTGTCGGCCGCCTGGTTCTGTATTCCTGGTATATGGCTGTATTTCACCTTCAAATTGTACTTTCTTGTTACCGCTTGTATTTCGATTGCCAGTACCTGCAGTGTCACTGCTGCTGTGCCTCCTGCTTTTCCTGCGTATTTTAGTGCTGTCATGTTGTCGGAGTAAATTTGGATTGTCGAGTCGTGGAATTTTGGCGCGTGAATTTTGAGTGCAAACAAAATCGTTCGTAACTCTCTCACATTGATCGATTCTTCTTTTTCTGCTTCTGTCCAAAATCCGTGTGTTTTCACCATCTTCGAGCTGACACCCCAGCCCGTATCTGACGCGTCCACCCAAATTTGAATTGCCGGAGTGGCATTCTCCCATGCGCGATGTATCGGTAACCCCTTTGCTACTAGTTGATCTTTCTGCCACCAGTCGAGTTCTTCGAGTGCTTCTTTTGATAATGGACATGGACTCTCCCAGCGAGTTTGTTTTCCTTGTAGATTTTTTGCGAGATCTCTTTGAAGAAACCTTACATGTAACAACGCTTCTCCTACTGCGGGAATCATTGCTGTCATTTTCCCGATTAATCCCGCTATCCATCGGCATGTCCTTCTTTTCTGTCTGACTTGTTTTATCCTGGTATGTAATTTCGCCAATTTTTCCGTTGGCACCCTGATTTCCATTGTTTTCGTGTTGAATGAGAATCCCAGGAATTCTTGGTTCGTTGTAGGTGATAAAATGCTTTTGCGCCAGTTGATTAAGAAACCTAGTGTGATCAAGTGTTTCAGTAACATCGCTGAATGCTCTTTGGTTTCCTGTTGTGTTCTGCCTAAAACACAAATGTCGTCTAAATAATAGACTAGTCGTATCCCCTTCTCTCTCAGCGGTTCCAGAACAGATCGCATGATTTTTGAAAAAACTCTTGGGCTCACGCTCATCCCAAACGGCAATGTCTTGTATTGGTAAACAGTGTTGTTGTGTTCGAAAGAGAAAAACGGACGGCTTGTTTGGTGTAACGGCACCACGGTATATGCATCTTTCAAGTCGATCTTGATCATATAATCGCCTGGTTCGAGGATCTCGCGTAAAGCTGGTACACCTTCCATTTTGAAGTGCTGACATTGTATGTATCTGTTGATTGTCGTGCAGTCCAGAATTGGTCTGTTCTTCGTTTTCTCTCGCACCACGAACAAGGTGGAAAGGAATCTCCGATCCTGTGCTGGTGATCTCTCTATCACCCCTGCGTTCAACAATTTCTTGACTGCTTCCTCCACTTCTAGTTCTCGCGATGATGTGCGTGGACGCCACGGCTTCGGTGGTTTCCCTTGCCACTGGATTCGAAAACCTTGTTGTACGACTCCCCGGATCCAGGTACCTTGGAATTGTTGTTCCCACGACTTGTAAAAGTGGTGTAATCGTCCACCCAATGATATGCCATCTTGTGGGTTCATATAGTTCTCCGACATATCGAATGACATCTTGGTTTCTGCTTTTGGTGTTTTTATCACTGGTTTGTGTCGTTGTTCGTGGGTAGGTGTTCTGGCCTGTGTCGGCTGTCGGTTTTCTTTGGAAAAAAACTTCCTCGACCTCTTCCATATCCGAATCCTCGGCCTCGACCTCTGTTATAGTTTGTCGACTTACGGTTGTGCACTGCTCCTTGCAATACTGATCTCTTGAATTGTTTGTCTTCCAATGCTTTGATTTCTTCAGTAGAAAATGCCATGTCTTTCCCGTTGTCTGCTTCTTTGACGGTGACTCCAAGTGCTTTGCTACATATGTTTTTTGCTTCAGTATCGATGTTTTTCCCACTGGTGAATGCATATACTGCGAGTCGTCGCATTCGCTCGAGTATTCTTTCAAGGTCTTCATTTCTTTGATTTTCATTTGGTTCTTTGGCAATAAATTTCAGCATTTCTTCGTACATTTCTGTGGCTGCTCTTCCAGCTGCTCGCAGTTTATCTCCATCTCTGTACTTCTGGAGGACGACAGATAATGCGTCGATCTTGTATCTCTTGACCTTCTGGTATAATACCTTGTTGAGAGCTCCGGATTGTGTCCATGTTCCCCCGGTGTACGTTGGTAGGCTTCTTTCAAATTTCTTAGAATTTTCAGTTCTCGTAAACTCGGCAACCTCGTCCATGTCTTCGAAGATTGCGGTTGGTAGCTCCGTTTTTTCGGCCTCAAGTGCCAATTGATGTCTGACCAGTTCTCCGATTTGTTCATTGGAAAAATCCCCCAGACTCATAACTATCACCACGATGCGCGGCTTGAAAAGGTGTAGAGAGTAGCAGTAGAAGTTTTGAAATATTTATATCTGAGAATAAAAGCGTGGCTTGGGAAGCATAACCCACATCCGAGGACGGAGTGAAGGCAACCAAGATTGTGCGAGGGGAACCGAAGCACAACCAAGTTTGCACTAAACATAAAATAAATTTGGAGCCAACGCAAAAATGATATGAATCGTTCCGCAAAGCATTTTAGTCAACTGCGCAAAAGACATTTATGATTGCCGCCAACAAATAGGAAAAACACAGTAGAAACACAATGGACCAAATCCATGTTCCAGGCCCATTCTAATACACGCGAAAAAAAGTGCTACTCCCAACGCAAAGTCCATTTAAAGCCAACGCAGAAATGACATGCATCGTCCCGCAAAACGTTTTAACCAGCCGCGCAAAGACATGAATGGTTACCCGTAAATAAATAGGAAAAACACAGTAGAAGGAACTTCTTCGGCTCTACTATGCTAATCGTCGTAACTCCGCAGCTGTCTCCCACGTGAGCCACAAGCTTAAATAAGTCGGGCTGCTAGAGGAAAGAGGTGGAGCTCATCATGGAATTCGGACTTGAAAGAATACATCAATTACTGGATGCGATAGGTAACCCTCATAAGCGCTTGCGCGTTGTCCATGTGGCAGGGACGAATGGCAAGGGCTCCGTTTGTGCCTACGTGGCGTCTGTCCTGCATCAGCACGGTTTTCGTGTAGGGCGATTCAATACTCCTCATTTGCTGGAGCAACGGGACGGGGTTCAGATCAATGGTGAGCCAGTTGCTCAGGAAGCATGGGATGCAGCTGATGCATACGTACGTGCGATGAATGAGAAGTATACATTTGGCGCGACTTCGTTTGAACGTTTGGTTGCGGTGGCGTTTCGTTTACTAGAGCAGGCGCAGGTCCAAGTGTCAGTGATCGAAGTAGGTTTAGGAGGGGAGTTAGACGCGACGAATGTGTTTGAGCAGCCCCTCATGACGATTATCACTGCCATTGGGTGGGACCATGCGGGAGTGTTGGGTGACTCTATTTCAGCGATTGCGCGTGCAAAAGCAGGTATCATGAAGCCAGGTTGTCCTGTTGTGATTTCACCTCAGGAGGAGGAGGATGCACTGAACACCCTTGTGGCGCATGCACAGCAGATAGGTGCACCCTATGTTGTAGCCAAGCCTGCATCGATTAGGGAAAGTGCTCTTCAGTTGCATCTTGACCATCAGGTGGATGCGACATGGCATATCCAGTACAACTACACAATTCGCCTTGAGGGTGACTTCCAGCGGACGAATTCGTCTGTTGCTGTCACGGCTTTGGATTGGTTAAGTAGGCGCGGCGTCTTCAGCATTGACCCTGAGCAGTTGGAGCGTGGGATGGCACAGACACGCTGGCCAGGGCGTCTGGACTGGGTTGCCTGTCATGACGCATTCAAGCCCCTTTCCAGTGTTTTGGTGGATGGAGCTCACAACCCTCCTGCAACACGCGCCCTGCGTGGCTACATTGATCAGACCATTCAGCAACGAAAGTTGGGAGGTCGTGTTCTCTGGATCCTTGGTGTAACGCAAGGAAAAGATCTTGGTTCTACCCTGAACCATCTCCTACGACCCCACGACCTTGTGTTTTCTGTTCCTTTCTCACGACCAGCTGGGATGGAGTGGGTCTACCCTGTAGCACCCCCATTGATAGCGACCCATGCAAAGGCAATTGGAACCGAGGCTTATGCGTACGACGATCTTCCTTCTGCTTTGCAAGCTGCAGGCAAGGCGTTCCGTCCTGGTCAAGATCTTGTCGTGCTTTGTGGCTCGCTGTACCTGGTTGCTGATTTCTATCGACTGCTGAAGTAAATGCATGTACTTCTCCGTATTTTGCTATTTTTTTTTTCCTGAAACACGCTCTCCTTTTGTTATCCTGTCAAGGAACAATAAAACCCACACGCTATTGAAATTTCTGAATGATAATTTTAATCAATAAAAAACAACAAATGCATCAGAAGAACTATATATACATGACAAGATTTTTTTTTCTCAATGAAACAGAAATGATTTACGCGAAGGAACTGGGAAAGCAAAAAAAAAAAAAAATAGAATGAAAGAAAGAAAGGGGGGATTCTAGTTAGGCCAGTTTAAGTTTGAATGGAGCACCCTTGGTGGTGCCCGTCCATATGTACCCTGAGACAAGGGTGGCCAAGGTGATGGGAAGGGTCCAATCGTCTGTGATTTGAAACTGGGCGGCAATGGCCAGCATAAACGTGACGATCACAAAGGGGATAGAAAGGGAAGGCTGTTGTTGTTGTTGTTGTTGTGACGACGCGGTATAGGCGCCTGGCACGGAGAGGACCTGGATGGGTTCGTAATGGTAAAGCTGTTGGTAGTGATTGACTGGTGTGGATGATCTAGGGGGTGTTGTCATTTTTGTGTCTTTGTCTGTCTCAACGCTATCCCTATCATCATCGATGTCTGTATCTTCTTCGTGTTGCCGCAAAAGAATTTCTTCAAGTAGATGTGCATCTTTGATTGCCAAGGATCGTCGTTTGGTGTCCATCAAGAGCTGTGATTGGCGCTTTGGATCGCGGGCAACGTGCACGGATGATAGGTCGTGAGGTTGCTACAAAAAAGAGAAGGATCAGCAATTCATTTTAACAATGCGTGCACGGGGTTGCGTGTATGTGCGTTCTGATGCAAACCTTTTGCAGTTGTACTACTTGTTCTTCTAAACGAACAAAATCTTGTTCCAGATGTGTCACGATTTCGTCTTTGATACGTAGTTCTTGTTTTAAGAGTTCGACATCGTGGTCTCTGAGGAGGTACTGCTGGTCTAGCTGTTCTTTTTCAGCAAGTAGGATTTCAATGGTGTTTTCTAGTTCCACGACTTTTGTCTCTAACTGGGCGGCGTAGGCGCCTCTCGATGCGGGTGAATGGATGATTGGTCGACACATGTGTTGGGGTTCCATCTCTTCCTCTTCGTTATTAGTTTCCTCCTGATCGCCTGTTTTCGGAGGCAAAGTCATGACCATCGTCGATGGATCGACGGGTTTCATTGTATAACAGCATGTGGTTTCACATGTAGGTTCACCACTTATCTAAATAATACTGTAAGTCAGGGGTGGGGGGAAAAAAAAAGAAAGAGCGCGTTGAACGTGCGAACAGCCAAGACGTTTGCAACACGTGTCATTGACAGTACCTGGCGACGAAGGAGATTGACGGTTTGTACGAGGTATTCATATTCAGGACCCATGGATTTCATTTGAGTGATTTGACTTTCTTTCCATTCTTTCCATTCAGCGGTTCTTTGATCGAGTTCGTTTTGTAGCAAACGTGTTGCTCGTTGTAAACGTATATTGGTTACTGTTAGTTCTTGAATTGTATTTTTCAAGGGTTGTGTTTTTTGTTTGATCAAATTATCGGTGTCAACTTTCAGTAAACGATTTGTTCGTTGGAGTTTCACGTTCTGCAGGATTAGCGCCTCGACTTGACTTTCTAGTTGTCGTGCATGGGTATCTAATGTTCCTTGTTGAATTTCTCGTGAAGTGTCAATGGATTTTGTGGATATGGATTCCACAGGAGGAATAGAATAATTCATAAGGTTTGAGTTGGCACTGAAACGTCGAGGAGGAGGAAGAGTAGCAGACTTTTGGTCTTTGTGTCGTTGGAATGCTTCGCGTCCTTTTCGTTGTAATGCGGCAGGTAAAGGTAATGTTGCTCTCATGATTACAGACAAAAAGAAAAAAAAAAGAAGAAGAAAGAAAGAAGAAAAAGAAAGAGAAAGTTTAATGCCAAGGGTTGTTAAAAAGGTAAATGGCGGCTCCTGTTACATTTTCGTTCGAAATAAACTAAACCAATGAAGGTTCACTATGATTATTTATGAGGAACATGTTCAATGTATAAAAAAGCTTGTTTTGGTTAATAAAACTAATTCATGCTGAAATACTCTATCATTACGACGATCTCTTTTTTCGGGATATTTCTTCTCCTTTTTTTCTAACATTTTACTGAGCACTTGGTCTGTGCGACTTATTAGGCCTGTCAATCCGGTCGCCGCCGTAAAATAGCCAGAAAAAAAAACAAAAATCAGGCGTGTTTCGGATCGAAAGTACCCTTTATGATCTTACCATGCTTATACAGTTGTACCATTATTATTTTTTAAGAAGTAATTGCGACGGATTTTCTATATTTTTAGGCAACAATGGTAATAGTAATAATGGTAATAATAATCTCAGCAGAAACCTACATATATATAAATATGTACATAGAGCCTCGGACAGATGTAATGTGTGTGTGATTTTTTTTAAGCAGGTATAATTGTCCTGCCCCTTTTTGGTTCCAACCCGTGTTCTCCTTTTTTTTTTTTTTTTCTTTTTTTTACTCTTTTACCAAAATACCCTTCGTCGTCATGTTTCGACATGCTTTTGTTCGTCAACGATCATGTTTGTCTGTTTTTCAAACCTTCCATACCTCCGCTCGACTGCGATCAGCAGCGGTTATGTCACAACAAGAAAAGGCACGGTCGAATCTAAGTGTCATTGACTTTTTTGATCCCTCTTTACCATCGCCAACACAACTTTACTATACCCTCAAACATGGTGTCTCTGGTTATGCAAAACCCGGTAAAAGCCTGAATGACACGCTACAAGACACTGCCGTGTACTCAAGTGTACAAGTTGGTGACGACGCTTATTTTAAACGACAAGATGCCTTAGGTGTAGCTGACGGTGTTGGTGGATGGAGAACACAAGCTGGTAAAAAGCAAGATAAAAGAAATGCAAGTTGGGATTATTCATCATGAAGTTTTTCTTTTTTATTTTATATAGGTGCAAATCCTGCTTTGTATTCACGGAAACTAATGCATTATGCCCAACTGGAATTGGATCGTATTAAAAGTAATATTCGACCTTATCCTGCGCGCCAAGATAATCCAGACCCTGTGCTTGTACTGGAAAATGCCTATCATCTTACTACATTGGATGCGCAGCATGAGGCAAGTACCGTTTCGGTGTACAAAGAAGAAACGACGGAAAATTTGTATATTTGTTTTTCTCACACACATATACATATAGGGTATTGTTGGATCAACAACAGCTTGTGTGGTTATCTTATGTGAGGATGAATTACGTATTGCAAATCTGGGTGATTGTGGCGTATCGGTGATCCGCCGGAATGATTATATATTTCGATCGGAGGAACAACAACATTCGTTTAACTACCCTTATCAACTCGGCACGGCCTCATTTGACTCTCCGACGGATGCTCAGGTGAGAGAGCCAAAAAAGAGGGTTACTTTTTTGTTTATACGTATCACTAGCAATTTACCATCAAGGTGGAGGAAGGAGATATTGTTATCTTGGCGTCTGATGGATTATTTGATAATCTTTATGATGATGAAATTATGGAGGAGGTGCAAAAATGTGTACAACATCCTATGACCAACCAATGCGCCGATCAAGCGACCTCAAGTAATATATCTCAAGCTATATCAGATGCCTTAGCTTTGAGAGCAAAAGGAGTGAGTGAAGACCCAGATAATCCAACTTCACCTTTTCAGGTAAGAGCTATGCACGAAGGTCTCTATTATCAGGTGAGTTTATCTTTCAAAATAACCATGCGATATGTTTTTTTTTCTCATACCTTTATTTTTCTGTAGGGAGGAAAACTTGATGACATTACCGTTCTTGTTGCCATTGTGAATCGAGAAGAACATCCACCAGAAACTTCACCACCACCGTTACCCTAAAAAAAATTATCTCATTTTTGTACCCTTCTTTTTTTTTTTTCATACTGGCACACCACATTTTCAATGCTCCTTTTTTTTTTCCCTTAAAAAAAAGAAAGCTCATCTTGTATATACTGCTTGCTTCTGTATAATACTATCTCCTTATGACTCGACGTTTATTTTTGTTTTGGACGGCGAAAAGGCGGGTGTTTTAAGATGAAAAGTTCCCCAGGTGGTTTACTATATTTGGAAACAATCCGAGGGTAGGAAAATAGTTGAAGCCACTTTTTTCATATCTGATCGTCCCTAACTCCTTAAGCTAACGGAATTTAAGAATTTCTTTTTGATACATGATTCTGCGTTGCTATTATTATTATTAAAGAAAAAATAAAGTTTGCGATTATCTTTGTATGGTATCCTCCAATCGTTAGCATAATGGATCAGAGGATGGGAAAAGAAAGGCAAAAAGTTGTTGCGAGATAACTGATAGTTGATCCAATTATTGCGCAGGTTTGTTAGACAAACAATCAATGCAGCAGGTTTCTCACGTTTTGAGAAGACCGCGTCTATACTTTTTGGTCTTAGTTTAACCATCTGCCAGTAGTATTTCCTAAAGTAGGCCATACACGGACGGATTGAATGCCGATAGTTAACCTAACTTAGCTGCAGCAACGGAGCCGCATTTTATTTTAGCTAATTTTTCTTATCTTTCACGGAATAAATGAGTGTGTGCGTGTCTGTGTGTGACAGCATAAAAAAAAGATCAGATAGAGTCTCTCTTTAAGATGAATGATAAGAATGTCCCTCACATTTCTTAGAGAAGAAACAATTCGCTTTGTATTTGTATAAACAAAGATCAGCTCAAACGAAAACAGCAAATACCTTTTTTTTTTTTTTTTTTTGAGGGGCTGGGGGGTGGATGAAACCCTTCTCTTAAAAGTATGATAGACCAAGTACTGTGTAACTTCTTGTAGACGACATAACTTTGATAAGAGCTACCTTGAGGGCACCATTTAATATATTTTATATCGTTTTTCCAGACTGTACGAGCATGCATGTGAAGTATAAGCCTGTACGTGATGCACGTGTACTCTTTATTTGCTTCTCCTTGTTTCTCACTACGTCTATATAAATATAACCATCCTTAAGAGAAGCATTGAGCACTTTCCACGGATGCCTGAAAACCACGACCTTTTTTTTTTTTTTTTTTTCTTTCTTTCTTTCTTTCCTTTAGTTCCTATTCCAATCATGGTTTCTTTGGTAAAAAAAAAATCTCTTATCTGTCATATACTGCGTGGTGCAGTAACGATTTGACAGTTACTTGGTAAAGGAAAGTAAAAAAAGAAATATATAAAAATAAAATAAGAAAACGCCATCTGGTCGATGTATTTCATTTACTATTGTAACTAACCCTTATCAATGGTCGCTGTCGAAAGAAGGGATTATGCACTGAAGAAGTGAGTCATTTATCCGAATATCCCAGTTGATTGGCTATCTTAGTTTGATTCATTATAGCCAAGACAATGGGAATGACCTTAGCGTTGGTCTTGATGCACGAAGATGATGGACCCTAAGGAGGTGAGACAAAAGAAAAAAAATTTTTTTTTTTTTTTACTCTGTGGAAGGATCATCGTACGATTGTATTAGGTGTACTTTCTCTTTAATTCAGGCGATATTTGTCGGAGCTTTTGGACCAGGTTCTGGAAACCTCCAGGGGGGGGGAGGTCACTTCTTGTTTGTTGAATAGACTTTGTGGGAAGATTTGTGTTTTTCATGGTTTCGGAAAGTGTTTATCTGTAAGGTGATGGTAAGGATTTTCTACATTGAATAATTTACCATTGTTATTCAAGTTCGCGTGGCCCCACGTTTTACAGAAGATAATACATTCATTGGTAGCTGTCAGGTGTTGTATGAAGGAAGCAATTGCGATAACGTCTGACCCCGCGGACTATGTCCTCGGGTAAACGCCAATGGATCTGTGTGACACGCATAGTAAAAAAAAAAAATCCGTACGATTTATAGTATCAATCTATGGAAAATGATGAAGGATTCTTTCAATATGCATCCATTGAACTATGTACATTCGTACTACAATTCTCAACGAAAGAAAAAGAAAAGAGATATCATAAGAAATAGGTTTTATCGTGATACTCGTTTGTGTTACATCTTTCCATTTGTTTCCGCATGTCGGTCTCTTCACAACAACATAAGATAACTTAAGTTTTTGTTCTTACAGTAGTATTCTTTAGGAGTTTGTTATTTTATCGTGAGAAAACCTGTAAGTTTGGCGTTTTGATAGGACAACTAACCAACATCTTCAAACACGTCATGCCGAACCCCACACGTGCATCGTTCCATGTACTCGGACCTAGAAAAGAAGCGTGTGAATTACCCATGTTTATCTCAGAAAAAAAAGCTAGATGCATTGCATTGTCTAGATATAATTCATCATTCCAATCAATATAATTAATGATAAATCTTGAATAAATTGATAAGATAAATAGACAATAGTATAAAATCTAACTGATTGATTTATATCATTGAATCATCAAGAGAGAAAGAGTTAAAAAAAAAAAAAAAGGGGAAGTGGTCTCTTCAGGGATAAGGGTGGGAGTTGTAAAATAATGATTGGGTGACACTTAAAAAATCGTTGGGCTTTCTTTTTTAGTAGGAAACGATTTATCTCTTTTAAAATGTTATATATCAGTTGCACCAAATAATGCAACTTGAGGGGTGATGATGTGATCTCTGTGGTGTGATCTTTTTGTTTTCCCTACTCTTTCCATTCAACCAATGACTTTATTTTTGTACTAAAAAAATGTCCAATGATATCATTTTACTTTTTGTCTTACTGACCCAATCATGTAATGTTGTGGATCTGACCATTTGTCAAACAAGGTTTCTTACTCTCTTTTTTTTTTTTTTTTTATGGTCTCTTGTCCGTACCTACATACTTCCAAATTAAAGATCCGACAGCGGGAAGATATTGATAAAAAAGATAAAAAAGGAACCCAGCTATCAAAGAAAAAGAATGACGTGTCATGTTTTTTATCCAAGAAGTTTACTGATGTGACTAAATAAAGTAAAAGAAATAAGGAGAACAAGTTAACAAATAAGCGTAACAAGTTGGGAAAGCCGATAACTGAAGTGTGATTGATAAGAACCTAAGGTTTGGCGTGGGCCGGAGACGGGGAAGTGTGGGAAATTTTGATCTGATGATGCGACGTGATTGGCTTAGATTAAAAGATCAATGTTATCTTTTACTGGAAATTTTTTTTATAATACGCAACTTCTACGTATCACTTAACCCACCCGGAAAACCCCAATCTGCCCTTTCTTCTTTCTCTGTTTCTCTCTCACTTTCTCTCACTTTCTTTCTTTCGCTTTCTATTTTAATTACTGTTTTTTTCTTTATTTCTTTTATGAATGGCGCATTCTGTACAATCTCCATTTCCAACCACTGACCCTATGAAATCACGCAAGCGATCACTGACCCGTTGTGTTCAATGCCACGCTTCGTTTCGTCCTTTGTTATGGGGCCGAGAAAGTGGCAAAGGTCCTGTTTGCGATACCTGCAGTAGTGGTGATAACGATAATCTGCACTCTTCTGCCGATGAGTCACGAGACGGCGATAGTCAGGAGAAACTTGAAACTCAAAAAGATAAGGTCGATGAAGGCACTGTTTGTGCCAACTGTCGTACGTCGACAACGCCTTTATGGCGTCGCGACACCAGTGGTAAAACCATTTGCAACGCTTGCGGCCTGTATTACAAGCTTCATCGTGTTCATCGACCTGCAACCATGATGCGTACTGTTATCAAACGTCGTAAACGTTGTTCATCATCAGAAAAGAAACAACAGCAACAGCAGCAACAACAACAACAGCAGCAGTCCACATCGCCCGTCGTTGAAGAGTACAATGAAAAAAGACACCGTAAACAACACCAAGAATCACCGACACAGGCGCCGACTCGGAGCCCGATCGAACGTAAATTAAGTTTTGACGAAGAAGAAGCAGAAAGTTGCAGCAGCAGAAGCAGCGTCGGAAGTACCACCCCTGCCCAGGATGATGTTTCCTCTTTCTTTACCGAGGATAAAAAATCTTCATCATCTGGCCTTACATTGCCGCCATTGCATCGACCACAAGCACTTCCACCCCTTTTCCGTTATCATCCTTATCAACGACCACCCTCGTCTTCGCCATCATCATCCAATGAACATATACATGCATGTAGTAATAATCTTGACGCACTAAGGTCACAAAGACAAGATCTCCAACGCGAGGTCACCCGGTTAACAACCCTACTTTCCGAAACTGTAGCCATGCTCACCACCATTGACCAAGCCATGGCAAATCCAACCCCGCCAGGCCAATGCCGCGTCTGCCCGCCCTCCCCTCCTTCGTCGGCCGTTGAAGAACAGCAAGTCGCAAGGTCCCTCCTTTCCTTAGCCTCCTCCCCACCACTACCTAAACTTCATCCTTCTCATGAACCTCCCCATCCCCGCCTCCCGCCAATCTCCGTGTCCATGACAAAAGATTCATCTCCGCCTCCTGTGGTGGCTGTACTACCATTCCGACCCTAGTCTCTTGTTCTTCTTGAACTTCTTTTTTTTCCTTTTTATGTTTTCATACTCAAACCCCTCTCTACTCGTGTTTTTCTCCTTTCTGTTGTATATCTCGCATCCCGGCATTGTTCTTTTTTTTTTTGTTTTAAACATACAAACCAAAATCCTCTCAATCAAATAATACATGCTACTTTTTTTTTTCTTCTTTTTCTGCTGTTTTCTTTTTTTTTTTTTGGTGAATGGTGTCGAATAGCGGATCAACCTTCTCTTGTTTATACTCTTGCATGATGCGCCTTTTGAGCTCTACCTGATGGATCTTCAGGACAGCCCCAATCTGCGCGAGGAATCCATCGGGCAACGCTTGTCGCACATGCCTTTTGTGGGAAATGTTCGTCAAACAAAAGACGGTACATGTACGCTTCTTTTGTTGTCGGTGTGTCTTTAGACCAACGCTCAGATGCCTTGACCAACTCTTTGTCACTAATTTTGCATGCACTGTACTCTTTTAGTGCATCAATCCAGTCGTAACCTACCCCATCCGAAAATTGTTCTTTTTGGCGCCAAAGTATCGTTTCGGGTAAGTAGCTTTTCCCATCTGCATCCTGCATGTCAAATGCTTTCCGTAAAACATATTTTTCCATTTTATGTTTGCGTGGCCGTCTGTCGCGTGGGTCAATACACAGCACAACCTCCAACAATTGTTTATCCAGAAATGGAACTCTGACTTCTAGGCCCCAGGCCATCGTCGATTTATTCGCACGCAGGCAATCCGCCGTATGCAAGAGCTTGACCCGACGCACCGTCTCTGCATGAAACGACTCGTCCGAAGGTGCCGCATGAAAATAAAGATATCCACCAAACGCCTCATCCGCCCCCTCGCCCGACAGAACCATCTTGACACCCATCGCCTTGATACGACGCGCCAGCAGATACATTGGCGTCGATGCCCGGATCGTCGTCACATCATACGTTTCAAGATGATATATCACATCACTCAACGAATCCAAAGCCTCTTGCGTCGTAAACGTATATTCATGATGGATCGTCCCAATGTGCTCGGCCACCTCTCTTGCTGCCTTCAGATCAGGTGCCCCAGGAAGACCTATCGAAAACGAATGAAGACCCGATGAACCTAAAAAAGAGTTATTCGCCTTCTCGACAAACCTTCTTTTTTTTACCTTTGTATTCTCGTGCGGCGATGGCTGCAATCAAACTAGAGTCCAATCCACCAGAAAGAAGAACCCCACAAGGAACTTCGCACATCAACCTCTTTCGTACCGCTGCTTCAAGTGTCTCACGTAGACGTTTGTAGTTCACTGGTGTGCTCGGTGTGGTCCCCGACCACCAGCTTGGGTTAAAGTACCGCGTTGTAGCTCCTGTATCCGAATCGTACAGATGGCCGGGTGGGAAAGCCAAAATCTTATCACAATCTTCGTTCAACGCCTTGAGCTCCGATGCAAAATACACCGTGTCCGGCATTTGGGAATTCCACCCGTAGTACAACGTGGTGATCCCAATAGGATCGCGTGATGCAATCAATCGATTGCGACGAAAATCCAACAAAACAAAAGAAAACATCCCGTCAAGGCACTGAACAAGCTCAGTATCCATTTCATGATACTATAAACAAAATTTAACATGGAGGAGATCGAAATAAACCCTACGAGATGCAGAATGATTTCACAATCAGATCGTGTACGAAACGTACACGGTGTTTTCAATCCTTTTCGTAACTGCTTGTGATTATAGATTTCACCATTGACAGAAAGCACTGTCTGATGTTCCTGATTGATAATAGGTTGAGAGCCACAATCTATTCTGGTTTAGGCATCTGATCCTTTATCCCCCCTCATCTCTTACCGACACCAACGATAGCCAAGCGTTCATGTGCCAGAAGATGATTGTCGATAGCAAAACAGCCAGACCAATCAGGACCACGGTGTCTGATCCTGATAAAAGGATTAATATTCTTTTTCCATGTTCTCTCTCATCTTTTGTTTATTTTTACTTTTTTGACAAGCGTAAAGCGTGGTGGCGATACGCGTTAATATCGCCTTGATAATTATAGACACAAAAGATACCACACATTGTGTGTGATATTGATATGAAACACAGAAGAAAAAAGAAACAAATGAGGGCTCTGTGTGCGGATTAAATAGGTTTGAAAAAAAACTGATAAATCAGATATGATAGGCTATGTCTACGGAAAAGCTCTGATACTCAGCCATGTATACTTTTTCTCCTTGCTGTTAAGTGCAATGGGAGAAAATTGAACCGCCAGCAAAGCGCTCCAGAAAAAAAGAGGCCGAATCTTCTAAAGATAGATGTATCTACGTCTTCGTAAAAGCAAAAAAAAAAAAAAAAAACGGCTACTTAACCAGTGATTAGATGCCTTTGCATAAAGTAGGTTTCACTCGTCATTTCTACATGCTTAACTCAGGAAAAAGAAAGTACAAGAATCAGGCAAATTATGTCATGTTGTTGAGCAGCGCATTAAGGTATTCAGTGAGAAAAATGGAAGAGGTTTTTTTGTTGGGCTTCCTGTTGGACTCATCTGACACGGATTCAATTGCATAAACTTGGTTTCAGTGATGAGTCCTACCTTTTACAGAAGGAAGCGGTTTCGAAACTTCGGAAGAAATGACCTGGATGTTCCTTTCGTTCGATTAAGTGCCTAACTACCATCATAGGATCAAACGACGTTTTTGCACTGGAAATGGAAAAATTAAGTTGTCGACCAGCTATCATGTGGCTAGTGGGTAACTTTTGTGGGAGACAGGCTTCTCGGTGCATAGCTATCCTTTGCAAGTGTAATTTATTAGATATGGTTATAGAAAACGATGCAAAGGCATTGTAGAAAAATGTGGATCACTTAACTCTGTAACAGGAGAGAATACATCTGTTCCAAAAAGGCGTGTTGCATTTCGTAGGATTTTACAGTACAAATTATACACAAAAACGTCAAATCGCGCGACAGACTACTAATTCCCACTTTCTTTTTTTTTTTTTAAATAAGAAAGTGTATCCTTAACTTCCAGGGGGGGTGGTGGTGGTGGTGAAATCATGGAAGAAGTGGATTGAAGTTCTTCTATAGCGATTTTGTATAACCCATGATCGACTATCCCCTTCACATAAAGACCATGTTTAGAAAGTAACCAATAAAGTGGGCTCCAGCATCCATGCCCTGAAACACCTTCCGCCGCTTGTTATAAAGAGCAAAAATCAAACTTACCTTTTCTTTTTTATCTCTCTTCACTCTGCGGAAGTATGTCGTGTCTATGTGTCCTCACAAAATTTTGAATGTGTCAAAAGTCATGCATATGCTAGATGACTGTCTTCTTGTGGCCTATCCCTATGCAATGACGCATAAATACAGTGCAGTGCAATGCTCAGATAGGCAATGTATGCTTTGTGAGCATTTTTTTATTGCGTCTTTAGGCCTGTTGTTCTTCGTGCTTTTTTTTTTAAGCCTTCTTAAAACGTCTATCAGTTCTAGCATAGCAGTATCACTGGCTCCAGCAGCTGTCTTAACGCGTCCAGTGCGTTATTGGCCCATCCCAACGTGACTTTATTGCGGGGTGGGCGGGCAGGACACTCGTGATTTTACCCTTTTGTACCTTATGCCCTTCACAGATGAAGAAGCCGATGCAGAAATCGAAAGACTCCAGCAAAATATTACGCTAAGTCTGCAGGCGATTGATCAAAACTTCGCACGGTGTCATCAGATTGTTTCTGAGCGATTTCTGCCTACCGTGGATCGTCTGGCAGAAGCCAGTCAACGCGTGTGGAATTTCAACAGGGTAACCAAAGACACCTCGTCATAAGAGGCCTCTCATGGCATGTTCCTAGATGTGGCTTCATTATTTTGATGCTGTCGGAGGCTCTGTACCTACATCTGCCGAAGGGGAAGACTACAAAGAAGACGGCACAACCAATCGTCCGCCATTTGGAAGTACCTCCGGATCCGTGTTCCACCATCGTCTCCGCGATCCGACCGCAACCTCGCCGTCTTTATCGTTACATTCCCACGGCCGACTACGGCCCACTCGCCCGCCCTTATCACGCGTTCAGCAACGCAAACCATCCATACAAAGCACGCAGAACGACACAAATTCCACTTCTTCATCAAAACAATCACCAGGCGTTGGCTCGGTTTCCGTCACAGAAGATGATAATAGTGAAGCAACGCAAAGAGATCATCGCGGATTTGCACTCTCGCCACCACGAACGATTCCCTTTGCACGAACACCTGCACAGCTATTGCGGACTCCCAGGAGGGAAGCGGCAAAGATCATGACAGACGATATCCTGTGGTCAGCTGGAGGACATGACCCCTCTTCATCTGCATCATCTAATCTCTCTAGAGATAAAGGCAAAGCCAAGTCGAGTATGGAGAATGCATGGACAGAGAGTAATCTTGATGAAGAAGATGAAGGGGGAAGAGCAAAATTCGAAACATTTGCATTGAAACGGAAAATTCATCTGCAACAGATGGGTGAACATGAAGAGCTACCATCGATTTCTCCCCGTAACCGATCCCCCATGGTCGGAAGCCCTTGGGTGGTGGATCGGCCTCTTCCCAGCACACCTACCATGCAGCGCGTCATGACCACGTACAACCAAGATTTACGGACGATGAAAAGACCACGACTCGACGAGGACACGCTACAAGAAAAACCTTCAGATCGATCCGACAAAAGAGAGAGTACATCCTTCGATTATGAAGACCCGCTCATGGACAGTCGTCGAAGCAACGAAGAGGGAGAGGAAGCACACGAATTTTCAGAACCAATTCAGCCTCATGCTACACTGAGGACACCAACCAACAGTACATACAGTGCGGCGCGGATGTCTCCAAGTATGCATAGTGTTGCCTCCACCTCCACAATGACCATGGTGACAGGCATGACGGGACAAATTCCTGCTCGCTTCAGTCTTGACTATTTTGCAGCAGCGTTTAGAACCCCTCCTGGATCAACACAACTAACAGCCGTTTACTGCTTATTTGCAGATCGACCTGGGCAAATGCTGACAAAGGAGGATGTCTTGGCATTGCTACCGGATTATGGACACGAAACCATCTCCTTACTTGTTGACTTACTTGCTCGAAAAAGATTTCTAAAAAAAGTTGGTACCACTGGCTGGACAATACGTCGATAACCAAAAAAAACATCCTATCAACATCATTTTTACGCATTGCATTGTCATTTTAATTTGTCCGACAGGTCTGGTGAAAGTTTTTTGAGTTCATCACACGCTAAAGAATAATAATAAATGTAAACGAATTCCGTTTTCTTTCTACTTTCCTTCCTTATTCTTTATTTTCCCATATGCCAGGTGTTTTGATGAAAGCCAGCTGCTCAATGATGATCAGATCGACCAAAACGATCTTGGCATCGCCCGTACACAGACGTTTCAATTCCACATCGGTAAAAAAAAAAAAGAGAAAAGAGAAAAGGCGACTATACTATTTTTGGACAGATGACCGTGCGTGCTGCTCTAAACCAAGCGTTGGATGAGGAGATGCAACACGATGAAAACGTCTATCTTCTCGGAGAGGATATTGGTATCTACCAAGGGGCTTATAAGGTAAGCCTAAACATGCATACTTTTTCTTTTATTCATTGGTTAGGTTAGTAAAGGCCTACTGGACAAATTTGGTGGGCGGCGTGTGATAGATACACCTGTCACCGAGGCGGGATTTGCCGGTTTGGCCATTGGGTCGGCTTTGAGTGGTCTACGACCCGTATGTGAGTTCATGACATTTAACTTTGCTATGCAGGTTAGCTTTTTATTGCTTTTTTTTTTTCCGAGGCTAAATGCGTAGTTTGGTAGGCGATCGATCAAATCGTCAACTCGGCTGCAAAAACGCATTTTATGGTGGGTGGCGCTGCTTCTTGTCCTGTCGTATTTCGTGGGCCCAATGGTGCGGCCGCAGGGGTGGGTGCTCAGCATTCACAGTGCTACGCTGCATGGTACGGATCTGTACCCGGCCTTAAGGTTGTATCGCCATGGAACGCAGAGGATGCAAAGGGACTACTGAAAGCAGCAATCCGTGATCCAAATCCGGTCATTGTTCTTGAGAATGAGATGGAATACGGTTCAACGTATCCCATGTCCAGCCAGGCTTTACAACCCGATTTTGTCCTACCTATCGGTCAAGCAAAGATTGAACGAGAAGGCGAGGATCTCACCCTCGTGGCGCATTCACGCTCCGTTGGCTTCTCGCTGAAAGCGGCAGAAACGCTGGCCAAGACATTGGGGGCATCCGTTGAGGTGATCAATCTTCGATCCATCAGGCCCCTTGATACAGCCACCGTCTTTCGATCGATCAAAAAAACACATCGCATTCTCACAGTCGAAGGCGGCTGGGCGTCTTTCGGCGTTGGCTCCGAAATAGCAGCCCAGATCATGGAATGTAAGTAGCAAAACCTGCTGTAGATAACCATTGACTTTTTTTTTTTTTTTAAAAGCGGATGCATTTGACTATTTAGATGCACCGTTAGTCAGAATAGCAGGTGCGGATGTGCCCACTCCTTATGCTGCTTCGCTTGAATTGAACGCCTTTCCTACCCATGAGACAGTTATCAAAGTTGCTTCAGACATACTGAAAGGAATTTAATCGCTTTCGTTCTATAAAAATAAAAAGTGATCGCATCTTCGTTTAAAAAAGCAAAAAGGAAAAAAAAAAAAAAAAAAGGCCCATTGTTTTCTAACCCAGCTTCCTCTGTACTTCTTTCCTCTCACTTTTTCTTATTCATCGCCAGCGATGTTCACGCAGATTAAGAACTTATTTCGACACAAGAAATCGAGCAAGCCCACAGGTGAGGCTTGCAATGACAAAAATGAACAGAACTGATGCATGGCCACAGAGAAAGCAGCCACTGTAGCAGTGCGTCTTGTTGAGGAGGAAAATCAACGCAAAACGCAGCTGCCATCTTATCCTGGAATTGAACGCTATGAAATTGTACAGAAAGTGGGAGAGTAAGTTGGCATGTTAATCCGTGAGGGTGCTCATGTCGGCATAGTGGTGCATTCTCTAATGTGTACAAGGCACGCGATACAGAGACAGGCAAGCTCGTCGCCGTAAAAGTAGTGAGGAAGCATGAATTGGATGCGTCCGAGGTTTGTACAAAGAACGTGAAGAAACGCGGGAAAATTAATTTGTTTAGTTATCAAAAACGCATCTGCATCCTACGATGAAGAAAAAAACAAAAGTGACCGAGGTACGATGTGGTCATCGTATAGTTTGGTCATATTAAATTGAGAACGTATTGTTTTAGCGGGCGAGTATCCTGAAAGAGGTTCAGATCATGCGCAATATCAAACATCCCAACATTGTCGAGCTCATCGAGTTTTCCGAATCTGACGATTATTACTTTCTTGTACTGGAGCTGTGTCAAGGAGGCGAGCTCTTTCATCAAATCGTCAAGTTGACGTATTTTTCAGAAACCTTGGCGCGTCACGTTATCGTCCAGCTCGCCGAAGGTGTCCAGTTTCTCCACGAGAAGTGTGGCGTTGTGCACAGGTAAGGAACCTCCCCTCTCTTCCAATGAGGCTTTGCATTGACTTTTATGAAAGGGATATTAAACCGGAGAATATCCTGTTTGAGCCGATTCCGATTATTCCATCGAAAAATCCCGTACGCCTATTTGATGAGGAAAAAGAAGATGAAGGCGAATTTAAACCAGGTGTAGGAGGTGGTGGCATTGGCACTGTCAAGCTGGCAGATTTTGGTTTGTCCAAAGTCATCTGGGATAATTCGACCCTGACACCATGTGGCACTGTTGGTTACACCGCACCTGAGATCGTCCGTGATCAGCGTTATTCCAAAGCGGTGGATATGTGGGCTATTGGCTGCGTTCTCTATACCTTGCTCTCAGGCTTTCCCCCCTTTTATGACGAATCCATCCGCGCGCTGACAGAAAAAGTCGCCAAGGGCCAGTACACCTTTTTGAGTCCTTGGTGGGACCCCATCTCAGATGAAGCCAAGGATCTCATCCGACACCTGTTATGCATAAACCCCTCCGAACGCTACACCATCACCGAGTTTTTCGAACACCCGTGGATCACAGGCGAAAAGAAAAAAGCGGACAAGGAGATCCGACGCGTGTCAGCCATACAGAACTTTGGCGAAACTACATCGAATGGCACACGTCGCAAGGATGTCTTCTCTCCAGGCGTCGCCTCTATCAAAGAAATCCTGGACATTACGTATGCTGTGCAGCGTATGGGCGAGGAAAAAGAACATCGCGGTTTCCACGACGCCATCATCGAAGAGGAAGATGACGAAGAAGAAGAAGAGGAAGACGGTACAAAGGTGCCCGCAACAGTCACTCACGATCCTGAAGTCATGGCCATAGCAGAGAGGCTAGCCCAGAATGGCTGTGCCATTGCGCCCAAATCCCACCATCTGCCCGCTTCCGAACAACCCTCGACAACACCTGTAGCACGTCGACGTAAAAATGGGTTTGAGCTGAATCTGGGAAATGCAACCTTACTAAAGAATCGACGTGCTCAACAACAACAAGACGCACAGTGAACACAGGCATAATATCACCCGTCTCCTTTTTTTTTGTAATTCATTGTATATCCTACGCATTGTTTCCTCGGACCTTTCTTTCCACTCTTAAATGCTAATGTGTTATTCCTTTTTTTTTTTTTTTTTTTTTTTAAAATAAAAAAGG
>JNEV01001578.1:0-65577 GCA_000697495.1 Saksenaea oblongispora B3353 | reverse complement strand
ACATTACTGCCGTTCGACCATAAAAACAGTCAATGCAATACTGTTTGCTTTCCTTTATACCCCGTTCTACCTTTGGAAGGTACGGCGGCGGTCCCCGTCGTATGACGGGAATACCTTCGGGGTAAGTAAAATTATCTATCAACGTATTACCAAAGATGCTCACCACCATGGATGCTTACGTTGGGCGAGATAAATTCTGTGTCATACCGAACCAAGTTCATGTAAGTTCAATTTTATCCATATGCTAAAATGGTGCTAATTGACTCGTGTTTCAGTGCAAACTTGGAATTTGTCTGACGCAGAATTTATTTCGACTAGCGCAAAATTCTGTGAAATATCCAGTATAACACTTACTACAGCATGGTCCTTGATATTTCACTGCAAGTCCGAATGTGACTTCGGAAGAAATATTATCCTCCGCGAGTCTCCTGTGGCGCGCATGACATCTCTCCACAATGCCCAGAAAATGTATAGAACGTCGAACAAGCATTCCAAATGAAATAACCAGAAATACTTAGACTTCTGCGATTTCTGTAACTGCTCCTTTCCTGATAATGTTACCAATCGGAAGAAACATAAAGAGGGTTCAGTTCACCTTACCAATAAGAAGATTCATTACGATTGGTTTAAAGGTTACTTCCACGCCATTGAAAAACAAAGCTCATTCCTTCGGCTTTAGATCCGAGCAGTTTTATTAATGAACAGATGAGCAAACCTCCATGCCGTCATTACTTCACCCATGGTTATTGTGAATATGAACTGACTTGTAAATTTAGTCACATTACGATGGATATGACAGGCACGTCTTCAAACTATTCACACTCCTTGTGGCTGAACAAAATCCGATAGGCCAACCCATATTCCCTCCCGAACTTATTCGTTGGCTTCAAGCTCAGCAGCAACAACATGAAGCTCTTGTTATAGCAGCAGAAAAGAAAGAAACTGCAAGAAAGAAAATGCCTAGGTACAGGTTACCTAAAGGATGGAAAGTAAACGAACTGCCTTCCTCGTTAAGACCACCACCATCAAAACATGGCTATGATTGGACCAATACTGGCTATTGGGGTTAACTATCACTTTTCAATCGAGACCATTTGAGTTACACAGTTCGACAAAAACTGAACCTTCCGTTCTAGACAAAAGATAATATAGTAACGAAGATCTTAATTATCCATATTCACAGGTCATGTAATTGCCGATTTATAACAACTAAAGCGTAGTCTTTTTTTTTTTTTTTCGTTTACAGTGTTTTTAAAAAGTAAAGTTGCAGGCTCTGAAAATCGATTAAAAATGTCGGTCGCAGTTTCACAATTCGTCGATTTGTCGTAGCAGGTGTACTAGGGTTGACCAAGTGCGTCGCCAGTAGTCGGTGTGGGTTCTGTTACGCGGTGGGTTGGTCAGCAGCATGTTGAGGACATGGGTTATCGGGTCAAGCACAACGATGGGGGTGTTTAGACGATAGTGGGCCTGGAGGCAGAAGATGGTGTGTTGCTTGCTGAGGTGAGCTTGGGTGGGGCAGTTGCGGCACGGCCATGGTTTGCCGTTGGGCATCCAGCCAAATCGTTATCGGATACAACGACTGCGTTCCTCTCTGGTCATCGGGAGCCAGAGAACTGGGTCGATGCCTAGAGAAGGTTTGCAAGCTTTGAGGAGGAGATCATTGTTATTTGCTTACTCTGAAGTATCGGGATATGAGTTGGTGTGATATAGCTGATAGATGAAAATATAGTGTAGACGATAAAATCCTTCGGGACTGAATTACTTTATTATAAGTTTACTATGTCTGCCCCTTATACTATCTTCAGTCTAGATCTTTGTATATTTACTTCTTTACTACAAAGATATGGAGTTATTTCGGTGATCTTGTTTTATCTTTTTGTTTATGTATGTACACATACTATAGTCTTAATGTTTGTGATTGAAACTATTTGTTAGTTCCGATATGTAAAATGCAAGACAATTTGTTATGTATATGACAGTTGGGGAGCAATGCTTGTGCTTCGACAGCTATTGGTGCATGATTTGAAGATGAACCAATAAGATCAATCTCACTGTACTTTCGATTTAATTCTTGATTTCGAGATTGTGCCTTTCGAATTGTTTGGTTGAGTGTATCAGAGGGTGCTTGGTTGGTGACGAGTTCCAGGATATGTTCGTACTCTCGCTCTTGTGTATCCAATGTTTCTTTCAGAACCTCGATCAAGTGCAGCTGATTGCCAGAAAGACTCTGGTAATGTTGCAATGCCAAGTTGTATAATATAGCTGGATCCTCACTGGAACGAGCATTGATTAATGATGTGGCGCGATGGGTTAAAAGATCCATAGTGAGACAAATGGATCCGAAGGCGGAGTGGCGTTGCATTTTTCCAGCCTTGATCGACAGACGACAAGACACTCAGACGCCCAGAAGTGGCAAGGATAACTATAACAAGCGACACGGCTGGTTCCTTGCCTTTGCCAATCGACAAGGTATCTGTGTTACAGGGATATAAAAGTATTAAGTAGACTGATTGAATTCTTTGAAACTGGAAAAAGATGTTTTTATTATGTTACATATCCCTCAAGTATTTATATGAGATTTCTGTGTACGCATGTGTTGTTATTAATGTGTCATCCCTTGATAAATACAGTGTTTATATTATGCATGTGACGCATGGTCTGATTGGCTATATACTGTGAGCCGGGAAGATCTACATTGTCCAGAAAATACGATTGATCCATAAGTCCGTATCTGGAGCTATAGTGAAGATCCATTTATAACGGTGCATGACAACATGTCAGCTATACGACAGTACTATTCGTGACCTTAATATCATCAAACTGCTGCATTAAATGTTCAGTCACTTCAGCGACAACAGCAGAGGGATTAGCATCAATAAAGTTGATAATAGCCTTAACGTGTTCCTCGGTCAGAATGCGTCTACGGCCTTTCTTTTTACCACTATCAAAGATGCTATCGGGGTACTCCTCATACTGATTAACCCATCTCTGGGCTGTACGAATATGAATGCCCAATTGTTTCGCTGCAGCAGAAGCACTCATACACTTCTCAATCTTCAGTTTAAAGAATCTGGCTTTGTCTTGAAGAGTGTAAGAAGTATACGTACGGTTTTCGGTTGCTTCTCTCATACGAGAATCCTCATCTCTAGGCCTATCCACAGGCATCGCGTTAGTTCGAGATTTCTCAGCAGGTTTCTTTTGCAAGTATTGAGCATGCGAACTAATCGTCTCAAGAGCAACTTGTTCCTGGTCAACGATATAGTCCATAGGCTCAGATCTACCATTCTCATCGACAACATTTCCTTGTCCATCTTCGTATGAAAACTGTGCACTCATGTTTGTTATTGTAAAGTAGCGGAAAACAGCAAAAGAACAGCATTGTCTATATATATATAGACAGATAGATAGATAGATGTACCTGGAAGCACCAAGAATTTCTTTGCGACAAATTTATTCCCAGTATGCGACGTTTGATTCTCAGGCAGAGTGCCATCTATTTTTAAAGGAGCGACATCGATTTTCAGAGCCTGCGAATTTACTTTTTAAAAACACTGTATGTCTATAACAACAATCAATCAATTGGAGGATCTCTAGCTGCATACAGCGACATGGTTACAGCACCTTACATAAGTAACAAACATGTCCGAAGGAAGCTACCAGAGAACGTGGCAATCGGACACAGCCATCCGTGTACAACGACATAGTGCTGATGAAAACGGTAATAACGCGCTAAGGGTGAGAATGGAATATGAAGAAGCAACGCAGTTGGAATCATTCACCGTTTTAGAAGAGTACAGCGCTATTTCGAGTCAAGCAATGTCTTATCTGTACACACCATAGCATAGGGGCATTGCTGTCTTCTATGAAAAATGCTTATTATCGTCCATAAATACTTGTCATCATCTTGTTTCTTGCTATCATTCCTTTTTCCTATCCACACTCTGGAAGCAGATTTACTTCAGAAGCACTTACTGTTAATAGTAAAGTGTGGTTTTGTTAGTAGTACAAGGAAAAGGCTTAGCGGTTTTCTGTATTCTGGTACTCATTGTACAATAAAATAGCATCCTCTAGCCCATTATATAATACCATTCCACCGATTGAATGACATTAGAAGACGCTTAAATGCGGCGCAGAACGCTAAATACACGTCTATCTTTCTCAGCTTCGTTCTTCACAGCTCCTATGCATTTCCCACTTCGGTAGAAAGTCAAATACTCTGCTAACATAAAATGGTAGACTAGAAACAAATATAAAGAAACCTTTCCAGCACATCAATATTCCTTTGTAAGCCTACGTAGCGCACGGCATAAATCAAAATAGCAACTACGATCATCATAAACTGCATATCTCAAGGTTTGAAAAATTTCTCGATGGATGCGAAAAATATCATTTAATGGGAATAGCACTATATCGAGAATCATCATAGCGCACGCGCGACTACCGTACCTCCTCTTCCTCCTCACATTTACCGTCCATACCTAGAGGATAACGTGAGCTGGAGCTGCTTTTTCAATAATGTGACTTACTTCTGCCATTCCCACTCGCGATTGTCAAGTGGACAGACTTGGCGACTCTTTAGCCAACGTGATATACAATGGAAGTGGAAGGCATGCTACAAGGTCGCTGATAAGCAGAATCGCCCATTATACTTTTCTTACGTTGCAAATTCCCCATGCGACAGTACATTCTTCTGATGTCGCAGATGCCTGGTTGGCTTGACATTCGATACCTATAACCAATAAAAACACGTCAATGTTATGCTTCCGCGTAAAACAGAAAACGTTACATAGGTCCATGATATGATTTCTACAGATGGCGCAGTTGTCGACAACGATATCTTTTGAAGAAAAGGTTGATCATGAGAGACATAGTCACCATGCGATGTTCGTTTTACCCCAAGCCCAAAGAGCTACGGCATTCCACTAACGAAAGATGGTCAAAAGTGTCCGACACAACACCACAGATGTGCATACCTTTTTCACTTCAAACCGCTTCTTCTCGCCCACGTCTTTTGCCTTGCTCTTCCCTTTTGAAGACTCTTGCTGTTCAGTTTGTGGCTCCTGTGGAGTGACAGGAGGCACTTCGTCGATATCCATAGGCGTCGACATGGCACTACGAAAGAAGTACGGAAGCGGTGCACAATTTCCGCTAGTGACCGTTTCGCGCACAAGCGTTGGTCCGGCCGGACCCAAAATTTAGACGATGCTGGCAAGCCGGCGGCCCGGACCTACGACGGTACATGTTCCTCCAACGTAAGGTGGTGCACCAGAGGAAACAAAGGGAAGCGGTTCACCTATTTTCTCCAAGCTTTTGCATGTAGAATGATATAGTATGAACATTTTCCTAATCTAAATTTCTTTATTTGCAAAATTTTGATTAAAGACAGTGTACTGCCACCCATGTCGCTAACAAGGAAGTAACCTATCGTCTGTCACTCTAGTTCTTCAACAGGCTGTTGTCTGTGCAATGGTACGCTTTTTCTCAGCTCTGGATACTACGCTTTTATGTTTCCCCAGGGTGAAGTTGACTATGTCATCCTGCTTCAATGCAGGTGACTTCCACAGAAAGCTAAACAAGTGGCATGGATCATAGCCTCTATCCCGGCCGAATGGTTTACTGAATCCATTAAGTGTCACGCTTTCGTACAGGCAGCCCATTTCTGCTGGGATGGCCCAATTTCTCTGGCAGGTCAGTTTTCGTAAGAACTGGTACGATGCTGTTGCAGTCGTTCAATCAGATTTTTATTCAACCCATCTATCCTGGACTAATTTTTTCCACCTGGCTAAACGTGGATCTCACGCCATAACAAACGCAAAGAACCTCTGAGCAATTTCGTACAACTGATGATACATTTGCGCAAAGAGAATTCGGTGGAACCGTGCATTTTGTTCCCAAACTACGAATGATTCTGGGATGCACTGTACTATTTCAGCTTTTGCCCAAAAACGCTAACGTTAAAAGTGGCTCCACACATCCGTGCAGAATGGGTTTCAAAATAGACGACAAAAAAAAGCATGATAGCTCTTCAGCTAGTGGTAAGACCCAAAGCGTTTCCGTCGCTGCAGCAGAAACACGATGGGAAAAAAAAAGTTTACGTGGATTTGACACTTCCATGCAGTCCATTCTAGGAAAAATAAACTGGGAATACCTGGAATTGTCGATCCCGCTACCCTCAGCATTTTTGCTCAATGTAGGTATCTTTGCTTTGTATTGTCAAAAAACACAACCATTTAGCAAGGGGACTTTGAATAGCTAAGTCTTTTGGATACCCATTACTTGATCTAGTACATCGCGCTGAATTGTTATGACAACGGCGATATGCATAGAAATAGATACACGGAAAGTGTTTAATTTAAGTATTCCCACATACGTTTTTTTCCCATAGCACGACCACAGAGATGTGCCCTACATTAGCAAACATGTGATTTCGCTAAAGTCATGAGAAAGACCAAACTTCTGTTTCGTTCTTTGATTGAACCTGAGAAGTTCTTGTTCTGGAGATAAGCAACATATGCAACATGGCCCAGCTTCGGAAATATTGCATGGCGTGATGTAAACGAGAGAAAAGAAATGCAAACGGTTCTCGTACGATGGAAAGATATTTACCCATAAAATTGATCAATACGTCAACGCGTTGTCCAACGTACGTAAATTAGATCAGGATTAACCCCGTTTACAGCATGTACTTAAAGAGTAGCAGAAATTGAATGAAAAAACAGCCATCCATTTATGAGATATGCAGGTAAGATTCCTCTGATCTAAACTGTTGTCTTCCACTCTCTAAATAATGTTGTTCAGACGGGGTAAAGTCAGCGGTTTGGAAAGCCGGCATTGAGTCATAAACAAGCACGGTTGTCAACGTTAACCATATGTTCTTCTATTGATGACTAATTCTTTGCGGAAACAAATACAGAGCGGGATCACCAGAAGCAACACCTGATTTATGCCTGCATAAAACATACAAATGACTAGAATGCACTTAGATAAGCAGAACGGACGATAATACGAGCACGATCATTGTATGTGACGCTATTATATGCATTCTCTCGCCAAGAAAAACCGGAAGTCACGCCGAACAGTTTCGTCAACAGTTTTGTTTACTTGACGCATTTGTTATACTCGTATCTGGCTTTCTTATGATTGTATGGTGGTCTATGAGTCTTATATGACTTGTTTGCCAACTGTCATCGCAGTCTGCACCTCTTTTTAACGTGTCCGCAACTGTCACACTGTTCACAAGGTGATGGAGGTATTACTGCAGTATCTGAAATTTCAAGGAAGAAAGTACTCAACACCATGAAAAGGAATAAAAGTGTAATTTTGAACATCTCTTTGCACTGTTAAGTTGGTAATTACGGATTTGACCTGACATGGAAAATATCAATCTCCTTCTTCTCCTCCTTCTCCTCTTATGCAAAATGCCCGAAATGTCGAGCATGAATCAGAGCAAACACTAAATTCGCAACAATATAACTACTTTGTCGTTGATTTTAAACATATTTGTTAATCATTGCATAAGCAATGATATTGGAGGTATAGCAGCAAAAGCAATGACCCTGAAGAAGCTAAAGTGAGATGTGCTAGAAAAGGATACTCCAGTACGATGACATGAAGATCGCTACGATTTAGCAGCTTCTCCGTACTTATTTTTTATGAGGTATCTTGTAAGACAAAAAGGTTCTGACAATAGTGTATACACAGTAAATGTGGATCAATGTTTACATCCTGTAACCAATACGGAGCGAAACCGTCTGAATCAAATTCCCTTCTTCTTTTGCCATTATTCCATTCAAAACTAACCGCTTAGCTGTATCCACAATCTATCGTATTTCTCAAAGTCACTTCAGAAATGATATCCACTAATGACATAGTGATTATTTACCGGGTGAGAATGGCTGGTGTAATGGACTATCCTTTATAGGTTTACATTGATATCATCACAATAAAAACATATGATGCGAAGAAATTCGCTCAATATTTTTATACCATTACGTATGTTATTGAACAATTTGATAAATTGTTTCATCGCACCATGGACTGATAAGGCATAACATGTCCCATCTGCTACAGTGGATTCCAAATGTGTACATTTGGAATGCTAAACCCAAAAAAGGACATGTGTGTTTCACGGTAAAAAACGGACAGCTTGAGTACAACTCAAGACCTAAAATGATCCATCACAAGGACAAGGATGCGGAAAAAGTTATAAAATCGGCATCCGGTTTCTTTTTTCATCATACGGATTTTTTTTTTCAAAAGCTATGATGGAAACAGTACCTAGTGTAAATTCTTGTCAACTCTTTGCGACTGAACCTTACCCTCATGCTACAGACTTCTCTTTATTCCGCAAACATCAACCGAGGATGTTACCAATGTCGTTCCGCGAAGTATCATCGTTTTCAATAGCTGAACGGAATAAATACCGGCAGTCTGAAGAGAAACAGCGATTGTGGACACCTTTGATGGCACCCATGGAAACGATTCTCGAGGTAGATGAAGAAGGGCAAACATCTCCCGCTTACGAAAAATCACGCATGTAAGATGTCCCTCGACGTTGTGAACTTTGTTCAACACAAATCTGTATATTTATACCTTCAGTGTAAACCTATATTTCTGTATTTCTTTTTGTTTTGCACAGAAACAATCATTTGTAAATTTAGCCTGTCTTTAAAAAATCCATCTTTATCCGCAATATTGCGCTTGTTGTTTGGACTTCATGAGGTGATAAATAAGACACATCCAATGTAATGAGCTCTTTCTTATTATAAACTGGCACAATATAGGATGCGTCCACAACCAGTTAGGCCATATATCGGTATGATCATTGATGGATTCGATTAAAGAAATGACATGCTACGAAAAATCGATACTATTGGATATAGATAATCCACGTTCAATAGGTGTCGAGGGTATACACGTTTTTCTTATTATATGCGCTGAGAACCAAACGTATGGTTCTGGGTTTGACAGGTCTAACATATCATTGCGTTGTCGTGTAGACGCGACACGGTTATTTAGGACAAGCGTTTTCATAACATTAAGCAATCTTATCCGATTAGCATCTATGTTTTCTAACTCAATGTACGTACTTAAACACCCTGCAGAGAGCCCTGTCCGTCAGGTACACTGTTTCTCAGAGTTCGTAAAAGTCGATGGCTTCTATTTGAACATATACGGTTGTGTTTGCAATGGTGTGATACCCAGGATCATCGGAACAAAAATAATCAAAAAAGTAGAGCTCAATGATGTCAACAAGTCTTTTTATAACTAATTTAAAGGAGATGTATTTGTTTTATAACACTTTCTGCATTGACTGTTATCTAAGACAAATTTCATACTCAACTTCCTATATGATCCGTCATTTCGGATGTATGTTTTATACTTACAGAGAGGACACCCTAAAAGAAACAAAACCAAATAAGTAACCTGTTATTCTTTAAAATAGAAAAAGGTACAGTTTTCTTTTCTTCAGATAGGGGCGAAAGAAATTTTGTTTCAACATTCAGAGGGTAGTAAGTCCTCAGTCTGTTGAACTATGCCATAGCAAAATCATCATAAAAGAAAACTATTCCAAAAGAAAAAAAACAATTCTTACTTTTTTGGTAAGGTTTTCGAGACCTGGACGTGTTTTAAAAAGGTGTAAATTATCTACAAAAACTTTAAATATGCATTAGATGAATAGATTCCATAAAATTGCATAAACTTTTGAGAATATGTGTCATCGTCAGATAGGGGCGAAAGAAAGTTTGTGTCAACATGCAAAGGGTAGTAAGTCCTTTGTCTGTTGAACTATGCCATAAAGCGTGCTCATCATAGATAACATATATCTCATAATAAGAGAAGATCATATTTACCTTTCTTCACGTCCATCCATCCATCCATTTGTCAATCCATCCATCCATCCATCCATCCTTCAACTTCGCAAAGTCAAAACATAAACGCACACAAAAAAGCGTGTCAGATATCAGGAATAAAGGAAAAGTACAAAGGAAACATGGCTCATTGACCGTTTAGACGCGTCTCCTTTTAAAAGGCGGATTTCAGTTCACGGAAACTCCGCGTAGACCTGTCACTTGTATTGAACACCTCGGTGATCGAAAATCCCCATTTCATTCGTTTGCCACAAAAGTATCCTAATAAAAATGTGACATTTCTTTTTGGAAACGCGTATTGTTTTACATGGCAGGCATAGAACATCATGTCATTATGAGAATGTGACAATTCCAACTTTCAGGACATGTATAAAATGGCGCACGGAAACTTCCTCCCGGAGAACCAATGTTTGCGAGAAAACCTAACAAAGGATAAAAGTTTGGACAACTATTCCTCCGTCCTATTGGTTAGCTCCTGTAGTCTTATTGGCAAGGCCTCCTTGACGTTTGGATAACTTGGTTGGCAAGACCCCTTTGACATTTGCATAGCTTGATTGGATATTGGTTAGATCTCTGGCACTTCGTGGTTGCATGCTACATTTATATTATACACTAAGAGTACTATATGACGCTGTGGATATGCAATCCGCCGTGAATGTAGGCCAAGTGCTTATCGGAGTGAAGGTAAGAGGAGCCACCCGTGATGGACGTCTGGCCGCACATGCCATCACTGTATCTTTTCAATCATCATCCTCCTAACCTATTCTCCAATTGTCCAAAGGGACTTTTTTCTTTCTTGAACATTTCCATTTTTACATAGACTTCTTGTTTCGCCATCATGATATAGCACATCTTTTTTACTTGATACCACGGATGTGCAGTTACATGCTCATTTCGGGAAGTGCTTTTAATCTCGCTTCGCTTTGATAAGCTTTTGGCCTTCTATTCATATTTGACTGCATATTCCATCATTGTACCTTGATTCCATCGAGCAACGGTATATCATCATAACACCAACAATAGACGACCGGGAAGCATCAAGTTTCGTGGTAGATATTACTGGATGCTGACACATCAGCCTTAAGATAGCTCAAACATGAACAGGACCTATTTTTTTTTTTCAATGCGACGGAAGAAAGCACAACGCCTGAACTTCGGAGAGAGTCAACCATTGTAGCAATTCCTTCGTAGAAACATACAGGAAGTTACATTAACAAATAGGATAAGTTCGTGGGTACTAATTTATTGGGGATCGACTCGAATTGGACTAAGAGACTGACTTTTAAGAATTTCCGGCTATGATAACGAAAGCTAAATAAAGTGTTTCCTACGCTAATCCTCTGTTTTAAATCAACATCGCCTTCTGATGTAATATTTTATTTGTAGTAGAAAAACAAATTGCTTTGTTGGTCTATAGTAGAGTTGCTCAAATGCATTTGAAAATAAACTCATGCGTGCTGTTTACTTCAGATATCGGAAGCCATAATCGAAGAGCCTTTATACTGACTACTGAATGGATCATGTACATAGCACGTTTGTTTATATCAATGCTCGTTAGGCCCATACAACGTAATGATACGCAATAATTCCTAACCTGTAGGACGCACATACATTCCACCGAATTCGTAGTAATACTAGTTTCTTATTTTTATCACAGAATAAACACCCATACTAGAGTCTCACGACCGTCACAGTTTACAACCTCTCAATAACCAACGCTACAATGCCGGCGTCCTTTATCTACCGTTGCTGGGAGGATACTATGAACTTCCGATGGGTTAACGCAGAGGCCGGTAACGCATTCGAAAGATCTTTTTCAGGGAGCAGGGTCGCAGTTTGGCTGGTCTTCGGCAGGGAATTTTAATGATCACATTGCGCGTTTCAACGAGTTTGAGAAAAACGATGGTGTCCATTTTGAAAATAGAACCTTCAAAACTTATTTAAGAGATACTTTCATCATTTACGGTAGTGCATAACAGGTTGTTATTGATCCACTTACCGTTCACTAATACAGCAAACACCATCGGATACGATGGGATGTTAGCTGGCGGATACTGCATTTCAAACCCGAACTTGGACAAATTGCAAGATACACATGCGTTATGGGAGCTTTAATTCCTGCGAGGTGACATTCCATTTGCTGATCGTTTAAAGTTGTTACAGCGCCGATGAGGTAGACATTTCGTGCTTCATACTGATTTGAAGTGCCGTAAAGTAACTCATATACTGCCACTTGTCAATAGCTTGCCTTCACCAAGCGTTTCGTTTGCATAGTAGTGCCGGCAACGAGTTCTACTGGGAATTTTGCATAAACAGCTTCGTTGTGTACTAATGAAATATCTGTAATGGGTATACTAAATAAAATTCAGATGAGCATTTGTTATTTACGAAGCCCAAGTTTTTTTTAAAAAGATTTATTCTGCCAACCAGCTGTCATTTTTCTAAAGTGCAAATTCAATTCCTATAAAGGGCATGGAATGTGATAAGGTAGACGGTTGGACTTTTTTTAACCATTCAAGGAATCTCAAACGGTTTGCTCTTCCAATCTACAACAGCAATAGTGCCAAACCGGCATTACGGTTGATGGATCTGTTCTATCTATGCATCACCTCGAGAAGCTAAAAGAAAAATTGGGGTTTCGATCAAATTTTTAAATGAAGGCTTATTTTAGTTCCAAGTTCTCATCCATCATCTTGCTACTACAGCTGCAATCAGTTGCTGCATTCTAAGAAATCCTGTTTTCGTATGAACAATCGCCAAATACATACCTGAAAGCAGTCAGATCCAGGAAAACTAAGGCTGCGTCCAACTAGAGCTCATGGGTTAGTAAGCGCGGCACGATCGTTTTGCTTTCCTCACTAAGCATCTATGGATTCAATCTATCCCGCAGCAGGGAATGTCCATGCTTGTTCTGCGTTTTGTGTCACTATGGAAGACAATTCAATAAAGCATGATATTTTTATTCTGAAAGTCCATGTCAGCTTTTTCTCGTTTGTGTAAGCAGTTTCTATTGAAGAAATATGAACATAAACTGAACTCGATTTGAATGGATTCTGTCATATCGAGCAATAATCATCTGCTTACTAAACCATATCGACACAGCGAAATTCGTCGTAAACGACGTACAGCTCATAACCCTGAAAACCAACAGTGCCTTTTATCATAATCAAGCATAAAAGGTATGTAACAAGGAAGATGTGGTACAGACTTTCTCATGATCGTTGTCCTACCAACCTTGTCATTGCACCCTTCATCCATTGTTTTTTTTATCGGATGAATGCGTATATATCAAATACGTCTCCCCATTTTTGTTTTTTTTTTGAGAAAAAGGAAGACTTCCTCTCCGCATTGCTCTTATCCTATGTTCCTATTTTTTGTCTTTCTTTACTCAGTTCTCGTATGGGATTCATTTGTTGCCGTGTCAGAAAGAGAAAGTGGAACGTCGTACTGCAAACGGCATACGCTTCATGGGAACGTTCATATTTATACTACCTTCCATATACTGATCTTGAAACGTTACCATTTTTAATCGCTTTTTTCAATTTAACGTTCTTCCCAACAAATCGTCAGGAAGGGAGGCTTTCGTGGCGCAATCACTGCCATAGAAAAATGGATCCCGAAAAAGAAAAAAAAGACCGGCGTTCGATAGGTGTGAAGGAAGCAGATCACCTGTGCAAATTTTATCGCAGCACCGATAAACCGGGTTAATATACCGTAACATGATACCATCAGATAAAATTTGGCGAATATCGGAAGGTTTTCAGGTAAGTGGGAAGACAGTGGTACGGTTTCTTGCCTCCGGCAAAATAGATACCTTCTCAGAAACGGCTAACAATGGAAGAAGAAATATTCCTTCGATAAAGAAAGTAATTTCACGCATAGCATAGCATGTGATGTCTGAGCCAAATCTTATTTCTTAAAAGCCGCAATACCTATTTGCCTACTTCGAATGTAATCTTTCAACCGGTTCTTTCCAACAATTTTGTTGTGAAAGGACCAGTATGGGACGTAAAGAAGTTGTTTTCCTGGAATGCGCCCTCTTTCCTCTTATCACGTGGAAGTAGCATTTTCACAACAGAAGATCAGGTTTATACAGGCACAGCGTCGTTGAAGTACACAGCACCATTTCCTTTTCGGTGTTCGTGTTACAGTTATGTCATCGCGATTTCTGTTGGTAAAACAAGTGGCAACTTTGGCTTTCAGCGTTTTGCAGTATGCAAGTTCATCCTCTTCGCCTACATACCGCTCCTCTACCGCAAGGGCTGCACCGCCACATATAAAAAATCCCTGTTGGCGCACTTCACACTGACGGACGATGGATGCGCTACGCCAGAGATAGGCTCTTTATCGTTGCATGGCATGGTCGGTGGCAAGCGTGTTCTGTATAACATGCGGCATGATTAAAAGATAAAGTGTGTGTGGTTTCTCCACTTGCTATCTGCACAACAGTTTGCAACTTAACCATTTTACCAGGACTGATAAAAAAGTGTTACAGCCCCCCCCCACCCCTTTATGTCCCATCTTAGTTCAGGCACAGGTGTTAAACTAGACTGCTTTTCTTATTGATAAAAAGTATGATGAGCGAACATCCCGCGACAACACAACAAAAAAACATGTGTTTATTTTATGCTAACTTAAGATCTCCTCTTCAAGTTGGCGGACAACCATTCCAAGCCTTCGTAAAGACCATCACCTAAAACAAGGAAAAAAAAAGAACGAATCAGCAAGCGAAAAAATTGGAAGGCGGGAAAGGAAGAAAAAAATAAAAATAAAGGAACATACCGCTTGTTGCACAAGTGGTCTGGATATACCAGTGTCTGTTGCGCAGCGAGTGAAGACCAAGCTTGTCAGTGATTTCAGCCGCGTTCATAGCGTTTGGAAGATCCTGCTTGTTAGCGAAGACAAGCAGGAGTGCGTCACGGAGCTCGTCTTCGTTCAGCATACGCTGAAGTTCGTCGCGGGCCTCCGAAACACGGTCGCGATCGTTAGAGTCGACGACGAAGATGATACCCTGGGTATTTTGGAAGTCTAGCAAAAGCAACTTAGAATATAGTGACAAAAGAAAACAAAGCACGTAGGAAATACTTACAATGTCTCCAGAGAGGACGAATCTTGTCCTGACCTCCGACATCCCAAACAGTGAATTGGATGTTCTTGTATTCCACAGTTTCAACGTTGAATCCTACACATCACATGTGCACACATGCACATGTACTGTGAATATTCCTGCCTCTTCTTCTTCTTCTTTTTTTTTTTTCTGTTTCTTACCGATGGTTGGGATGGTCGTCACGATTTCGCCCAACTTGAGTTTGTACAAGATGGTGGTCTTACCAGCGGCATCAAGACCGACCATGAGAATACGCATTTCTTTCTTTCCGAACAGGTCGGTAAACAGCTTAGAGAAGCTCAGACCCATGATGACAAAAGTAAGTTTTGGGAGATGGTACAGATGAGAAGGACGTTCTCTTTATTTTTTTTTTTTCCTTTGGCTCTCTGCCAGGTTCGTAGAATGGTTCGATGTCCGCGGCCAATGTGCAGGCAACACATTGACTGACGTAGATCCTGATGGTTACACAAACTTTCCGTCAGGATTAAGCCTACAGATAGCCACTTTTTCTTTGCTGCGCAGACAGTTCCTCAAGCCCCAACCACCATCTACTTCCTCAGCTCTTAGATCACACGTCAAGGATATCAAATAAAAGCTATGCGATTTATTTTTAGGCTGCTGCTTTTATGCTCTATTTTGTGAACGTTCCTGTCACCAACAAGAGTTCAAGAACAAGCATCTGATCCAGTTGTATAACCTAAGATTTACAGCACTTCACGCCAGGCAACTGTGCTGGGTACCTATTGTCTGTTGCAGTTACACTAAATACATTCTTTGTACCCATTTTTTCGGAAAGCCTCTTTACTATGCGGAGCTGCCACATAAAGAGATCTCTGCTTGCCACGTAAGTGTCTGATGATCCCTTCATAAGGAACATATTTGGATATGATGAAATTATTTTATGATCTCACATGGTTCAGCTTTGCCAACCTGTAGATTTCAAAGCCAGGTAGCTTTGCTATAACAGTGTTGGTGCCGAAATTCGGTTTGCTTTCAGTTTTGTTCTAAACACTGTGGCTCGTTAACGTGGCATGTTCCCATATCATCTTCTACAGATCATGCCACTGCTTCTTTGCTCTCGCACAGCTATAGGCGGTGTTCAAAATGAGCTGCCAAGACATTTAGAAGAGTTTCTACATAACGTTATAAAACGTTTTATACTACTAAATATTAGCATCTATCTTCTGTACCAAAAATGAACGCTTGGCAGCGTGAAGCTCCCTGAAAAATTCAGGAGCGCTTCAGGATCAGGAAAAATGTCTTGTAAAGCTGGAGAGGGAATACCTTGACGTGATTGGTTGAAATTTCTAGTCTATTAAAAGTTCTCTTAACCCACCAAAGCGTGCAATCTGGTAATCATGGGGACGTGAGTGTCATGTGCTTTTTCGTTGTGCTTTATTACCAACCTATTACGCTCCGGCTGATCCGTTCGAATATGTAGCACGGTTCCTACGGCAGATCAGATCCATGTGCCAGAGACTTTACTGAAGAAGAGGAAGGCTGACGAAAAAGCTGCCGTTGAAGCATCGCAAAAGAAAGCAAAGCAGCAGCAGGTAAAAAGCACGGATGATTAAAGTACATGATCGCTGATTATTATCGTAGGATCAAAAACAACTGCGTAAAACCATATTTAAACGCGCCGAGGAGTATGTTCACGAATACACCCGTATGGAGAAAGAGGAAAACAGACTTCGACGTTTGGCTAAGCAGCATGGCAACTTTTACATCCCTCCCCAGACTCGGCTACTGTTTGTTGTCCGGATAAAAGGTGTTAACGACATGCATCCAAAGGTCAGCAAAGTCCTGACACTCTTCCGCTTATTGCAAATCAACAATGGTGTATTCGTACGGCTGAACAAGGCAACAGCTCAGATGTTGCAGATCATTGAGCCCTTTGTCACCTACGGTCCGCCAAATCTGAAGACGGTGAGAGAGCTATTGTATAAACGTGGCTACGGTAAAGTCAACAAGCAGCGTATTCCTCTCAGTGACAATGCTGTAATTAAAAATGAGCTCGGTAAATACGGTATCATTTGCATGGAAGATGTTATCCACGAACTATTTACCGTCGGACCACACTTTAAAGAAGTCAACAACTTCTTGTGGCCATTCAAGTTAAGCAATCCTAGCGGAAAAGGTTCCTGGAGACCGAACAAATTTAGACATTTTGTCGAAGGTGGTGATGCCGGTGACCGTGAAGGATACATTAACAAACTAGTTCAAGCAATGGTGTAAATGTTTGTCTTCTTTATTGCAATATTATGGATGCATCAATAAATACAATTTTCTTTATTCAAACGTGTATCAGATTACGCTGAGAAGTCTCTCTGTAGAAGAGTCGGAAATGGGGGGAACTGCCAGCAGAAGCCGAAGGGGCCGTGCAAAGAACATTTAGTCGCTTAATCGAAAGCATCTCAACAACGTGTGGATACACCAACATTTTCTACTCCGGAAAACCGTTTTTAATGAACTAGCAGTTTATCAAAATTGGGATTAGCGTGTCATACGTCTAAGACCAACAGGTGTTGGAGTAAAGAGAACTTGTTTATGAATGCGTGTAACATGCTCAAAGTGTAAATGTGAAAAAAGAAAATAAAATTATACAAGTTTTTACATCTATAGATCCACCTAACGGCGACGAATGACTTTCAATGGGTTTGCTTTCCGTTTCTACCAAAACAGGATGAGTACTGAACTAATCTATAAATGCATCATTACCTTCGCATTGTTTTTAAAGTTTTGCTGTTGTCGGCGTTTTCCTAATGGGGGTGGATGTGCTGCTGTACCAGGATGGGGCTCTTGTTGCTGCACTACAGGAACGGTGACGCGAGGCATCAAATAGGATGGGATATGTTTAAGATGTTCTTGGACTCGAGCGGGTTGCAATGCCTGGTCATGGCGAAGAAACTCCAAATCTTTGGGTTTATCCTCAAAATGAGACTAAACAAGGTCTTTTTTAGTACATGTATCAGCTGGCATGAAAGTACCTTCAGCTTTTCAGAATTCAGGATTTCTCGCTTAATTTCCTTGATTCTTGCTTCTTTAATTGCGACTTTGTTTACCGCTTTGAGGGCATCACGAACTCTGTACTTGAATCCTTCCACATTCTTTTGGTCAAATCGGTAAGGCTTCACTTCAGTCTTTTTCTCTTCTTGCTGCTTTTTCACGCGCTCGAATACTTTTTCGTCGGTGATATGTCTTCCGCGAGCAGCATGTTCGTTGTCTTCCATGGTCTCTTTTGTAACAACGAAACTCAAACTCATACCGCGCTGGCCACCACGTGCGGTACGGCCAATGCGATGTGTGTAGGCTTTAGCCGAAGTGGGGAAATCAAAGTTGATCACTGCTGCAACATCCTGGAAATCGACACCACGAGAAACACCATACTCTTTATCGCGTTGCACTGTCTTCTTCTTTTTCGATTTCTTTGCAGAGACTAAACTCTTTGTGAATACGCTTGTTGCTGCAAAACCATAATAATCCATACCTTTCGCTTCCTCCTCACTCTCTTGATCAGATTCTTCATTCGAATCTTCGTCCTCGCTATCTTCTTCACCTTTCAATTCGGATTCATCGGTTGCAATCAAGAAATCGTAAATGCCGCGGTTAAATTCCTCAACAATATGATATCTAAAACAATCTTAGTACGGAGTTGCATTCTTCGCAGTATAACCTACCTAGAGTTGAGCGGTAGCTCGGAGTTCAATACGCATGACTTTACAGAGAATTGTTCCAAAAACAATTTTAACTTGTAGCAGCGATCAATATCGTTCACAAAAAGGATAATTTTGCCACGGATCAGCCGCAGCTTAATAATCACAAATGCGTATAAAAACTTTTCAAACTCTGAACAGCTGGGCGAAAGAAGAAAAATGCTCAGTCCGTTATTCGTCATGTTAAGGTTACTTACGTGATAACATATTGAGTAAGGTTCTGCGTCTCGTCCTCTTCCTCTTCCAGCTTCAATATAGCTGGTTTTCGAAGCACAAGCTGTTTCAATTCCTCGACATCCTGTACTCAAGCCCGTCAGTAAGGGCAAATAATTTGTAATTCTTTTACCTTTGTGAAAGTCGCAGACATCAAAAAGCTTTGGTATATTTTCGGCAGGTAACCCAAAATCTTTCGCAAATCTTCCTCGTAACCAAACGAAAGCACTAAGTCAGCTTCATCGATCACCAGATTCTCGAGCGACTCGGACAAAATCATATTCTATAGGGAAAAAACTGGTTAAGGTACAAATCGATAACTATACGTATGCCTACCTGAGCTTCCAAGTGAACCAGTGCTTTGCTTGGTGTGCTGACAATAATATCGGGCTTTTCGGCAAGCAATGGTCTATGGCGTCGAGGCTACTTAGCACATATTTATTGTCGTTTCTAGACAAGTACATACCTTTGCAATTGAGGTGCGACTTGACCAGCGAGATTGACAACTTTGACAACCTGATTCGCATAAACTAAAAGTTTGTTGATGTGTCCAGTGACTTGTTCAGCCAATTCACGCGTTGGTACTAGAATCAATGATTTGATCGAAGGTTCAGCGTCAAGTGTCTATGGAATATCATGGATCGAGGTGGGTCAGCAAGACATGAACAGTGTAAATGTACCACTTGCCTCTTTAGAAGTCAAAATCTTTTGAACGATTGGCATTGTATATGCTGCAGTTTTGCCACTTCCTGTTCGTGCCCGGGCAAGAATATCTTTACCAGCCAATGCAAGTGGGATCGCCTTTGACTGGATCAGCGTAGGGTGTATGAAGTTAAGTTGAGCGATCGCACGCGCTAGGCGTGGATCAAAATCAAATGCAGCAAATGTTTGATCCTTCTCGAGAAGCTTTTGTTCGGCCATGCTGAGAAAAGCGGTGTCTGCCTGTCGAAAGGATTTGCCTTCAGACACTCACAACGAAGCCACGAACGTCTGTCACATCCGTGACGGTCCCGAATTGTCCTACTGTCCTTTTCCCGAATTTCAACTTCAACAATTTTGAGCTTTAAAACTTATCAACAGGAAGTTCAGCTAACCAAAATCACCAGGAGAGAGTTGGTTGTCTTCGTTTGATTTATGTTTTTTGTTAAAAAAAAATACGTCTTGGGTCTACCAGTTAATGGTGTGGCGCATTACCTAGTTGGATACAGTAGTAAAACGACAGGGCGAGCCACAAATTTAACACTAGTCAGTAAGTGTTGAATTCAGCAATGATGATTTTCCCTAGGGGGTCTTAGACCAGGAGACAAGTAATATTTCCCCACGCAAGGGACCGCCACAGATTAGAGTTCATAAGAAAAGGCCAAATTGGATGTCTGTGCACGCGAATGGTAAGAACATTCGTTTCGGGCAATTTATGCTGCTTTCACATCAAAAGTCTTCTACTTTTCTAAGATATGGGAATACAAAACTTACGTCTTCCAATCGGAAGCTAGCAGGAACTATTGGATCACCATGCAGCCATATATGAATTTACACTGCATAAACAGTTGACGATGGTGCCTTATACATTTGAGTGAGGCCATATAATAAATATAAATTAGAGGAGAGCTATGCTTCGTCTGGTCACCTATTCAAAGTTTTGATACGAATACTAAATGTAATGATGGCGGAAATGGTGGCCTAGGATTTCAGCACACACGTCAGAAATGCATCCAAAAAATAGGATTTGGTGTAATCATAGACGCACTTTTATCGTTTATATTACAATATGTATGGTGCAATTTTGTTCTAGACCTTAACAAAAATCTGAAAGAAGCATTCTAAAGTATACACCAAAATAAATATGGCGTGGTAAATATATACATACATTTCACGCATGAGAGCCTCAAAATCCCAAATGCTTGATATTTGCTCAAGTCAAAATAGCAAGGACAGCAGGGATGCATCTGGTAAATTCTAAACGTAAAACCGTGATCCACTTGAGATCCGATGAGATCCACGTTGTGAGGTGATAGGAATAGTGTACATTACTGTAACGTAAGTTTTTGCATCCGAAAGGCAACGTTGGAGAATACCAATGTACCGACGGTTAGAATAACAAAAAATAGCTAATTTGAACGTCAGTAGATGTGATATCAGGGGCATTGGTTTACCATGGTCTTATACGATATTGGCTCCACAAAGCTATTGATAATTTCTGCAATGGTTTCCGCGGATAATTTAGCTCTGAAAAATAGAGTAAGTCATCGGCATGAGCATCTGTTTTCTCCTTTACCTTGCGATGGCATTCGGGTCTTGCTTCATACACGCTGCCCATTTATTGCACTGCTCCTCGAGGTGAGGTACTCGAATTGCAGGGTCACATTGATTGATGGTATAGTCCCGGACACATTTTTTAATTTCACGGTAAATATCTGTATACCCCGTTATCGCTCGAAATTCGTTCATAAGCATTTTGTATTACCATCCGACACATTCTCCGCTTTCCGTTGAAAATCTCCTTGTACGGTGATGATCATCTGGAAGAACAGATAAAATAAGGCAGAAAGGACGGCAACGTTAAATATAGCGTGAGTGTATGTTAATATCGTCCAGGTACGATTTCGGTGTTGTAGATAAGAGGATTCGTTTTGTACGTGTTGTTTTAGGGAAGGTGCGTTGGTGAAATGCGTCATGGCCTGATTGTCTCGTCGCGCGCGGGCCTCTCTCCGTTTACGGAATCTATGTGTTAGAGCTGTTGCACTTAAGGTTGATTTATCGTCCAGATCATGATCGAACAACTTTTGATTGGATGTAATCGATGGTACGAAATTGAATGCATAGTTTGCTGGTATCGATGGCTGATCGACACTTGAAAGTTTCCCTTCAGAATCTGCTGAGATTTCTCTGCTTACATGAATATGAAAACTATGGTACTTACTTTTGTTGCATGCGCTAGTTTCTGATGGGTCGTTGATAGAAGTGTGCATGTCTCTTCGGAGGTGAACATGAAAAAGAGACTTTTCCTGAATCAGTTAATGCTTCGTGACTTTTTTTGTTTTTCCAGAACACATAAAAACTGGCTCGCTCTGGCGTCAAAAAACAGGATATCAAAGGATGATTTTACCTCACGACAGGTGCCAGCGTCAACCATGGGCCTTGTTTAAACAGTACCATCCAATACTAATTACTCATTCTGTACTTCGTTGGACGAATGGTTATGCTGTACATTTGCTCCGTAAAAAAAAACAGAATTAGGCAGATGCGTCACATTACAAAGGCAATGAGAGTAACAATGCAGTAAAAATAAACAAATCAGAGAAAGGCCGAGATATTACCAGCACCTAACCACCCATGCAATTTTTTTTTTATTTAGAAACAAGTATACGTTTCTTTATCGGTTGAACAACAAAGAAGCCACTTAGTTTTTTTTAACACAATTCCTCCAGCGCACAGCAGATACACATGCCGGCCAAACTAGGAAAAAAAAATTAAAGAAAAGTTCTTATCAAGTCGAGAGATTACCATGCCCAACAACAAGATGAGTCTTCTTTTTGTGGCTGTTGTTGAACGTATACAGTTTGGGGTTGAGGACTAGAATGATTGTTACGGAATGGCATTTCGTTTGATCAATCAACTTACGTCGGTTGATAGTAACCTGGTTGAGGAGGGGGAGGAGCGCCATAACCTTGCTGAGGAGGAGGGGCGCCATAGCCGGGTTGAGGAGGAGGAGGAGCACCATATCCATGATCTCCACCACCGGGAGGTGGAGGTGGACTATAGTACTGTTGGTTTGGGGGAGGAGGGTACTGATAGTTGTTCGACATGGAAAAAAGGAAAAAGAAAAAAAAAAAAAGGAAAAAAAAAGGGCGGAATTAGCCAAAAAAAGATGTTTTTAGGACAAAAGCCGCTTAGGCTTGTACAACTACGAAAAGTGCCGACAAACGGAAGACCATTGCCGATCCATGTTACCTGATTATGGTCCCTGAACGAAATTTCGGATAAAGGCTTTTTCTCATTCGGGAGGAACAACGTTTTTTCCGTTATGAAACAACTTACTGTTTATGACTGTTCTATTATCTATTTAGCCGAAAATGACGCATATGTGTATCTGTGCTTCTTTTACTCCTTTTCCATTCTTTCATTTCTATCATGGGTTTTATAGAAAAATTACGACATCAATATAATCTTCGCAAGATGGACCAATACACAAAACGAAGACTTTCTCAATCCCAATTTGAGTCCCACGACCGAAGTTACTACGAAACTGTGTATCGCGACGGAGACTACTTAAGTCTTTCAGAAGTCGATGCAAAACGATCATCTATTTCCTCCATATCTCATGGGCGTTCACTTTGGCCGTTATCGGATATTTTCAAAACAAAAAAACGGAATACATCTTTAGCTGCCAGTCAATTCAAAACGTCAGAAACGTATTCTTACGGAACTGCTTAAAAACTCTCCCGCTTCTATTCTTCTCCCTTCCCTTCCCTTCCCTTTTCTTTCTTCCTTTTTTTTTTTTTAAAAAAAAAAAGAAAACCTCATCTTGTATAAAAATGTATACACTCATTCTCATGCGATATTATAAATCAAAAAAGCTCGTACTTTTTCTTATTTTACATTGGTACACCGGTTTCCATAGCATGCAATTGTTGCCGCATTTGGTCAGTCCCAAAATTTTCAACCTAAAACGAATATTAAAGGTATCCGGGTGGGAAAACGATATGCTTACATTACGAAGGACGGAAGGATACAAGTCCCAAGAAGGCAATGTGTTATCGGCTCGTCGTGGTTGTGGCTGAGGAATATCTATATGCCACAAAAACTCATCTTCTTGCCGAAGCACGACACTAAGAAAATTTATCTGGCGATCGTCTTGACGAGGCACGGGTCGTTGACTGGGCACAAACCCATTTCCTAGTCTGCGGCACAAGGCTGGATATAGGTCATAATTCGGCAGGGCTGCGCTGTAATCTCGATAGTAACTCTGCAATGTAGTCTCCAAGTGTTTTGATGTCATTTTCCGAAGTCGGGAACAGTAACTAACGAAGGAAGTAAGCATCTTTAACAATCTCTTTTTATTTTTTTTTCTTGCTCATCCATGAGGGACAGGTGACGGCACCTCTTTCTGTCATGCGCTGATCATGTGCCATTCGCGGAAAGCTTTGGCGTTTGGAATGGGTCTAAACATGTCGATACCTTTAATTTTTTCAAAACACAGTTCATACTTCCCGGATTCAGGTGATATATGCATGCAGTACTATGGGCGCATACATAGTTCAAACACTACACCTCTGGGATTTTCGCTGCATCAATCCCATTTGTGTTATTTATTTGTTTTTACTACTTTATTCCTTTGGTCCTCAATAAATACGCTGTATTTGTGGTCAACATTTGTTTTTCCCTTTCCTACGAATAGTCTCCCTATCTAGTTTATATATTAATTTCAATACTCTCTGATGAAGAGGTCCCAGAGATAAGCAATATGCAGATGTAATGCTGACGTCCTTGCGACCGGATCTCGATGAAAATGAAACGATTATAAAAGCCCCATGGCTTAGCGTCCAAAACGTACCGTTGTAATAAGGGGGAATTCGTAAACGGTTACACGTCCATCCCTCTGCGTAGGTATTCTCGGGGATCGGTCTGCGTTTTGTATGTCCAGCCCAAGAACCTCAATGGCTAAAACCGTGCTAGCTCCCCGACTCATTTTAATAGCAACAAACTTTAGATGAACAAATCCATAGCCAGCTACTATTTAAAACATATGCTACGTCAAATACACGCATATACAACCAAATATACACGGTTTGAAGGGTACCGATCGGTTCGAGTCCAATGCAAATGCTGCGGAATACCGACCCGAGCTTTTCGCACAGAGGGACCGTCACGGTGACTACCACCTTTTTTTTTTCTTTCCTTCCTAAACGATCGACGTTCTTCAACCATGACAGATCAAGCAAAAGCGGCTGCTCCGAAAGGGTTGTTTGCTTTATTTGGTGGAAGTGCTCCAAAATCAACAGTGACCTCTCCCAGTCCTGCGACAACTTCAACCATCAACGAGAAAGCTCTAGAAAAAGGTGGCGGTGCTTGGAAAACAGCAAAACGTTCAAAGCGCAAAGGAGCATCGTCCTTAATAGTTAAATCGCGACTCAGTGGAGCCAATGTTTCTATCACAGCGAATAAACTCTCGGCAGCCGAGATCGACGACGACGATGTGGACATGAGCGGAGGTCGATTGTAAGTGACCACATTAATGAATGAGACGGGTATTGATTATGTAAAGCTCGCCTTATGCTCGGAAAAAACCACAAAAAAAGCTATGGAAGCAGAAAGTTATGGAAACAGAAAATACGCAACGTATTGATGTTTTGGTAAAGATAGTATGTGCCTATTTCTACTCGCGACTAATTCACCTCGGCGCAGATCGAAGGGTTCCAACCAGGAAGTGAGAATAACCTTATTCCATTCTTGCAAAAGAAAACAAAGAAAGCATGGGAACCATTAGATATGAAAATGGAAGGTGGCCAGATCTTGCTCACTGTAGCAGAGCCGGTCGTTGCGCACGCGCTGACGCGGTTGGATGGTTACATTTATGGTCCATCGCAGCTTCATATTCGTTTGTTCAATGCAACAGCACCTGAAGTTATCTCAATGGCTGAAGATTCGAACAAGAAGACAACAACAATCGATACCCTTCGTTCATTTTTACGATCACGCTGGAATGGTGAGGCCAAGTATCTCAACCTAGATGCGATGGCATCGGATCCTATACTTAAGAAAGCAGGTATCAAGCCGCCAGGTGCACCCGGCGCCACCGCCGTTGTGGGTCCAGCTTTGATGAAACTAGCGGGCGAAATGTTCGAGGATGTTGTCACCATCTCGCTTGGGAGTAATTGGCTGAAAAACGTACAACAGATCTCAACAATCACACAGTTTTTGCCGAACATACAAAATTTATCGCTGAAGGATAACCAGATCCAGAGCTTTGAAGCAATCGATGCTTTGAGTGGTACAGGCAAGCTGAAGTACCTACGCGAGTTGTTGCTACTGGGTAATCCTCTACGTGAATCGGAGATCAAGCAGCGAGGCAACGATCGTGGCTATATACGAAACGTGGTCAAACGATTTCCTTCGCTTGTTGTTCTCGATGGTACTCCTGTCACATTGACGGAAGAGGAAGCTGCGTCGATTCACAAATCCGGCAAGGTTCTCCCTCTGGATACTAAAGGAAACCTGTTTGATGCAGATCATAGCCAGGCAGCCGCTCTGGATTTCTTGACTCGTTACTTTGCTGCCTTCGACAAGAACCGACCTGCTCTCAGCATGCTCTACGATACATCCGCCATTTTCTCAGTCACAACACGCCTTAAGCTGCGAAAGGAGAATAAGATTCGACGAAAGGAAAAGAAACGAGCGATGGATGATGACGATGATGTGATGTCTTGGAACTCCGTTAGCAGAAATCTTGAAAAATCCCTGAAACGGCCAGGTATACTCTCAGGAATAACCGTCATCATCCCTAACACATAGAAATAGACGCTGTAGGCAAAGGTTTGATTTGTGGTCCCGAAGAAATCAGCGGAACATTGGCACGGTTACCTACAACAATTCACGATCTGGAAAAACCAGATGATTTTGTGGTGGATGCCCATCAAATCCCCCAGGGTCTGATAATCACTTTGCACGGAGAGTTTAAAGAAGGTAAAACATCACGGAACGTAGGCCGGATCGCTTAAAATCCCTTCCTTGCGTTAGATGATAAGACGCCACCTTACTCGTTTGACCGCACGTTCATCATCCGACCGTCGGCTGAAGGAACTCCGTAAGTTCGCAAACACAAGACAAATGCTCTGTTCTAACGTTCATGGTTTATAGTGCTCATATGGCAGGATGGCCATATATCATCATGTCTGATATGCTACATGTACGTGACTATGTGGGAAATCAAGGATTCAAGCCTCAGGCCCAAAACCAATTCATCAGCATTTTCTCGACATGCCCATCGTTACCACGACCACCGGAAGGTGTATAACTTTTTGTTTCTTCCCTCTCTTTCGCTTAGCATCATCATTTAAATTCATATTACGAATAACCTGAAAATAAGATATATTTCATTGCCCTTCAAGAATTGGACTAATGTCATAAAATAAACAAGCATTGGTAGATATGCCATCCCAACCACGGTTTCCAGATGTTGTGATCATGTACCGGCATGTCGGATCAATGGCTATATACAGAAAGTTAAATGAGATGAAATAGATGTTATATTTGTCTTACAAATATGGGAAATGCAGCCGCCGTGATGACCTGGCAGAATACTGAACGGAATAATCGACGATTTTGCGTTTGAGTCCTGATCCGGTCGAATTGTAAAGGGCGAATCCATAGCCGTATTCCATACACGTATATTATCGTTGGAAGCACTAGAATTGCCTGGTTACCGTGGTTTGATCCATGCAACGTTGCTATATTACCATATAATATGCTTGCCGTTGGGCATGCTTGTTACATATGACACAGGACCCGAGTTACTAGGCATACGGAATGACTTAATATGCTTTTGAGAAGCATAGTCCCATTCATCCACTGTATTTCAAAGATCGAATCTATTCATCTTAACTCGTCTTTTTTCTTACCTGTGCCATTCCGTCGACCAACATAGATCTTTGATCCATCCGCACTCCAACAGGCCTACAGCAAAAAAAAAAAAAAACATCACGTTACCGGTTAGCAATGCATTTGTACTTTTTCTTAGGATCTTACCGATAGAGACCACGGAGGTGTTTTGTCTGGTAAGCCAAGCCGCTGGGCATCTTTTGAGGGCTCTCGCCGATCCCAAATTAGGCATTGGCCATCAATACTAGTAGTAAGCAGTATATTTGGATTCTTTTGGTCCCACGCTGGCGATGGATCCTGTGAAGATTCTGGATTGGGTGTATATAAAGGCTGAAAAGCAACAGCAGAGATCTGAGAACTATGGCCATCATAGCTCCGTGCAATTTTTCCAGTATGGAGATCCCATTCCTAGCACATGCTTAATTCTAATGTACCTTTTGTTCAGACACTTACGAAGATCGACTTATCCCAAGAGCCACTTATCACGCCCGTCTCGGTGGGTATGATCTGAAGCACCGAGACAGGCATGGTGTGTTTTCGCAACACATGATGACACTTGCCCTCGTCATGACGGACGGTAACTAAATTGATGTTTCCATTTTCGGTTCCCTGCACTGCCCAGAGGGCTTCCGAATGAACGGCCATACTATACACAGGTGATAGTTTTGGTGGTTCAGGAACGGATGTGAACTTCGGTGTCTCCGGATTATCCGTCACACTCTCTATCAAATGGTTAAAATGGTATCCATTTTCTATGTTGTCTACCTGGCGGAACATCTTCATTTTCCCACCATGAACTCAGTACACCAGCCTAATGAAAAAGAGCTTCAACCTGAGCTAAACACAGAAATCAGATTGATCTTTCATCATCGTTACCATTGTCACTGAGTCTACATAATGATGTCGCTGGACTTGGGTTAACGATGTCTTGCCGTTAATCGAGGCAAAGAAGTCCCATTTTCGAATGTATCCGTCCTCTGATCCTGTAAATACCCAACGATAGCAACGTGTCGTTGCCAGACTATAGATCGGGCTTGGATGGATAGCTGCGACCTATATAATTAAATAAATTATAAGCAAACAGATAGACTATCCTTATTTACATGAGGAACACAGTCGTAGGTTTTGCAATCAAGAGTATTTAGTTGGAGTTTCAGGTCGAGTCGTCGTTTTGGAGGAAGTTGATCTGAGGGTGGTGGTGGTAAAGAGAGGACTGTTTCCAGAGTCAGGGCAATGGAAAGCGTTTGGACCGGTACAGACCTTCGGATTCGGTGTCAATGCCATCGTCTGTCGCGTTATCTAACTGTGATGACACTTCATGCAAATCAATTTCTTCTTCGTCAGATGACATTGCTGAAAGCGCGAGCTGAGTAAGTGGCTGAGAATATCGCCAGAATAGGTGAAAGGAAACCGTTCGTGCGCGTATATGTGGCGCCGAATTTTTTTTTTTACAATTCCAGCGTTTGTAGCACATTTGACACTACATCAAAACCAATGATACTCATGTGATAAGCAAACCATAATGACCCGAGAACCCATCACCCCCTAATAGAGCGTTCAAAATGAAATCGTATTTCTAAGGAAACGGAAGTCAACTTAGGGGTCAGATTCTTTAAAAAAAAACGCATCGTACTTGTAAACAGCTTCTTTCTCTTCCTTCTTTTCATACCCAATGAAGATAATTAACGCCCTTCTATTAGGAGAGTATGGTACGCCGCCTATTTCTTTCTGTTTGTATTTAATTGAACCCCAAGAATACTTCTTTTGTATCGAGGAGTTAGATTTGCTATTTTGTAATGCATCATGTCAGTTCACATCAACTGTAAAAAGGCATATTTTAGATGATAGATACCTGCACAGGATCTGCAAATACCTTGGACGGCATTACATGGTCCAACGGGATGTCCTCGAGGTTGCGAGACAGCTTAATCTTTATGTCCTCGCGGAACTATGCAAACTCAACCATCAACAATTTTTGTATGGTGTTGGCGAACCATTGCTGAAAACGCTACCATTGAAAAATATAAATAACGTCCGATGGCTACAAATGGAGTTGGATCCAACGCCGCTAGTAGACCACGAGTCGTTTTTACAACTATCCTCGCAAACAGTCGCTGCTACGGTTCCTAGCCCAAAGAAACAGTAAGTAAGAGAAAATGTATACTTCGTTTAAATGGTCGAAGTAGCAATAAAACTATCGATCCATGGATTTTACGGCTTGCTCGACAACAAGGAGTACAACCTTCTTCCATCCTCGCTAAACTCTCGCTCGCAGCGAAGGTCCGAGATCAACAACGGGCAATTATTGAAAGCCGGCGATCTCAAGACGCCTTGATTAGCAGACGCCGACGCCGTCGTTCACATGACACGGGTCGGGGTGGCAATGATCCGCCAACATTGCCACCTGTATCAACGTCAGACGTATATCACAGTTTAAAGCCTGATTTAAACCAGCCATGCAAACGGAACACAAGATACCAAGAAAGAACTAGACAAAATGAGCTTCTTGCTGCCAACAAAGTACTGAATAACTTAGAGCTGCTAGCCACTCAGGCAACCAAAATGATGACTTTGCCAACGTCATCTGAAAAGTAGGATGGTGTAGCGCAGCCAATCAGCGATATTCTTTGCTTGATGATAAAGAATTTTCTGAATCGCGTGAAACCTGTGTTCAACAACTTTCGACGCTATTTATTTTTCTGCACTTTTTTATGTGTCTCCTGACTTCTCCAAATGGTGTAGTTCGATCAAACAAATAACCATGACTATCAAGTCTTAATAGTCTGTGTAAACCAACCGTCTCGCAAGTAGACAAACACAAGCTTTATTCTGAATCTACATAAATACTTATGCTCAAAACCACGAACTGTCTTCCTCAACCTAAGCCATTCGTATTCTTAGATATCGTACACATCACAGCCTATAAATATGAACGTACCACAGTAGTGTCACCATAGCCATCAGTTGTAGTAACTAACAAGAAAAAATGGATTGTAAGCTACTGTTCCTTAATCTTTTTTGGATATTTACTGGTGGTTTCATCACCAAAGAACCCATCATCTCTCTGGATAACAGTTGTATCGCCATAACCATCTACAATACGTTATTCTTAAGTTAACGTTTTCTTTTTCCCGCTGGAAAACTTTTTTCCAGTTCAATTATTCCTATACCATTCTCAATAATAGTTTGGTCATTGCCAAATAGCCCATCGTTTTGCACAATGGTTGTGCTTCCACCACCATAGTTGCCATAGCCATTGTAATTATTGTTACCTACGATCGAGGAGAAGGTTTGAAACTGAAGCTTGGCCTAAGCGCTATGTCATGCTTACGTTCATATGCTAGCTCGTTCTCCAGTTCTTCTTCTCGCTCATGCTGATCGTATTCGTGAACAGCAAGTCCAGCCAACCCAGCCAAAGCCGCACCACCTGCCAATCCTATACCGACTTTGGCTGCCGTCGACATGCCTTGTCGTTGTGGTTGTTGTTGTTGTTGCGCATAACCTGGTGGCGGAGGCGGTGCCCGTTGATAAGCACGAGGATCATCCCAGGTTGTTGTACCGGTGTTGCGGTCCAAGAAATAGCTATAAAGTATTACTGTGAGCAAGATAGGACCTTATCGAGCAGAACTTACGGTCGACCGTCAGGTGCTCGAAGCATTTCCCAGTCTAATCACTTGTGAATAATTTGCTGAAGATGACTATCGCCTACTTACTCGGAGGTAATGGTGCTTCCATTGTGTTAAAATACAAAAAAAGAGAGAAGAAAGAAAAAGGGCTCAGATCAAGAGGGATTAACACTGAGGAATTATTTTATATGTACCGCGGCACACCTGTGACACGACCGTGCAACGGTTTCATGAAAAAAAACGCCAAGCAAAAATAAGGCAGAAATAGAAAGCACGATGATGAAATAAAGAGGCAAGAAATTTTTTATTTATATCTATAAGCGTATGGCTGCCGAAAGATGACAACGGTACCTGCTTTTTAAAACTATCAATGGCTGTAGGTCTTGTTGCGTCATAACTATCAGCTGCATGTATCGTCCTAGATTGAGTCGTAGAAGATCAAGACTGCAGAGCAAAAGAATGTGGTTCGTGAGACTTGTCGAAAGCTAGGAGGTAACTGTGGCTCAAGTATTTCGTAAACGTAGATGCTGTCGAAGGTATCGTTCTCGTCACCACTGCTTCTTCCACCCATAAGCTAAGGTAGCTTCTTGTACCGAACGAACTTTGTCTGGTTTTAGAATGTGTGCAAAGGCGTTGGGACTTGTTGAGAAACCAATACAGCGTGTGTGCTAAACTCAGTAGTTCATCCTCTATAATTACCAGACATGATGTGTTGGATTGCTCTTCTTTTGGTTCCCTGGTTATGATGTGCACTCCGGTGAGCTGTTCTTGTTCTTGTTGGAATAGTAAATCTCACTTCTGTAACCGGCCTAGATCTGACGTTGGGCACTAATGCAAAGAAGAAAAAGTATCTTTGCTTGGAGTTGATCGAGTGATAAATCGTCAACTAGTTGATAAATATGGTTATATCCCATGTTTCAATGTCTTGTACGCGTGGAATTTTTCCCGCAGAGCGTCTGCTTGCATGAAAGAATCGTGAGAGAAGTGGTTCCTTGCCTAATCCTGGTTGTTACGGATGAAGGACTCGCAGGAAAGAACTGATAGCGAAACGGAACTGGTTAAGATAATTACACGGTAGTATTTTTTTGATACCAGAAATATTATAATATGCCGAATATTACAGGCTTTCGGATCTACTGGCGGTCTTTGTGTTTGTGCCCATCGTACCCAGACTTTCCATGCCTTATAATTTTTGGTCATCTGTCGGTGAGAAATCAAAGATTGATAAAAAGTCGGAGACGAGAAGAATCAGTGAGGCTGATTATATGATGACTTTTATTCAACAAAAGCAAACGATCTTCCTACTAGAATGGTTGCTCGTCTAGATGGACTGGGCTGACAATGGACAAATAGCTCTCTCATGTAACTTTTATTCACTTTCCTTAATGCAGTCTTCTCCATAGCGAGTCATGAATATCTCGGAGAAACGCATTGTATAAAGATGCGGTGATACTATCTGTCGATCTGTGCTTGTAGAATTCACTTCAACGTCCTCTTTTAGACACAACGGAATACAGGGTACTCATCTTCGGCTATATCGGCGCGGGTCGGGAATTCATATCACGGTGTCAAATGCTATTTACAACACGGTTACTGGTGATGGGAAATAGCGGAGGGGTATCTCGTGGTTCGTGTTATCGTTTGTCGGTCTAAGGAGGGAGATCGACCTCCGAATTTTATTTGCATCGCACGTCACGATGAGCGGTGCGCACAAGATGTTGTTAAGGTAGAGAGTGAAAGGGGGAAGTATCTATGCTAAACCAAAGCGATGAGAGGGAGGGGTAAAACGTGATGGAGGGCCCATTGGTAGCAGCAAGCGTCAAGTCTGGACAAAGAGATTAACGAATTTGAGCGCCAGGGAGCGAGCAGTAGGCAATGAGAAGAGAATTCCGTCGAAGACGGTTTTCCAGTGGCAACACCAAGTAGCTTCGAAGACGCAGGCGACAGTCTGGCCACTCTGGATATCAGGTGGATCTGATGGGAGACGAAGCAGGAAGAGGGCGTCGCGAATATCTCGAAAGCCAGGAGGGCAGAGAACAATTCCCGCCAGAGGGACTTCCATGTATCTCATTTCCCCGTAATACAGTTTTGTTGTACCACAACGTCATGTCTCTAAATGTGTGAAGAGTATTTTCAAGCTCAGTTGTCTTAAGGCCCGCAATGTGGCTCGTGAAAGGAACATCTGCGAAGTTTGCCTGATTCCACTTAAGTAATTATTTTTATAGAAGTTATAAAGATAATGGTAGCAAAGAGGTGCCTTATATCAAGCACAAATGAAATACATGCCATGTAATCATCTTATGTTTGAAACAGATAGAAAATGCGGGAGCCTTGGCACAGGTCAGGAGACCCTCCAAGTGAGGTCAAACTCTCAAAGTCGACAGGTCATCGAAAAGTCCGAGAATAGAACGAAGCGACGAAACACAGATAAAAAGGTACGGGCGATTTATTTGAAGTGATAAAATAAAAAAAAAGAAGAAAGGAAGTGGAAAAAAAAAAAAGAGAGAAGTCATATTGCAAGAGCAGGCTCCGTGAGCAATTGTAATTTTCATTTTTAAATTGATTGTATGACTGTCTATCAAGAGTAGGTGACCTTTGCGTTTCCCCATTCATTTTATTAGCCTTTGAACATAGAATGCAATTGACACATTCCATGAAGAAGCAATCAGCATACTCACGACAACTGCACGCCCTACAACACATGAAGTGGGCCAGCTGATCGACCGTGTTGGCCCCAACAAAGAACCCATTCAAGATACCATTGATAGCCCACATGACACTGAGGATAACACTGAGGATAACACTGATCTGCCTCGGGACACATCTTTGAAGAACCCTCACCTACAAGCGACGCTTTGCCACCATCAGGACTATCGTTCCAGTTACGAGGACCTGTTCGTGATTGATTCCAAGTTGACAACGTCGACATCTCAGGGAAATTTTATCAAATGCAGCAATATGCTCTTTGAATTTATCATGGCCAACTTGACTCTAGCGTCTGACGTACACCTAATCATCCCATTGAATTCAATTCTGCTCCTTCAAAGCAACAACCGTGTCGTATTTCATAGTAAAACTACTATGATAATCATGGACAAACCTTCTAGACAAGAAACCGGATAAATAATGATCTATATCATGGACGAATCGGTGTATATTATTGTACCTCAATGTTATCATTGTAAAATTTTTATTTTGTAAGAACACCGCCACTAGTATAAAAGCCATAATCAAAACAATAATAAAGATTATCTAAGAGTCTCAACGTATTTTCGTTGTTATCAATCTATTCCTCTATCTTCTAAACCAAATTCCACAAACCGTCTCCACAAGGCAATGTTGCCATTTTCCGAGGAGATGTCGGTTAGATCAGTGGTGTGTAAACGGATGGTGGAGTACGTGAGACTCGGTTAAGGTGTTTTATTCTGTAAAAGAACGCAGAAGCTAAAATTGCGATTGACTATCCGAAATAACCGAACTGATGGAGTGATGCTGAGTATGCATGGTGACAACAATGTACGACAAAGAAGTCTGGATACAACATTCGGAAACAAGCTCTATAACCCAAGTCCTTGACTCTTGGAAACTCGAAAAGCAAATTTCCCTGCGATCTATTGCTCAAAACCATTGAGATGGCTCAGAGCGTGTATGAAAAGATCATAGATCGAATTGGCGCGAACGTATCACTCCTCAACCTGGCAAGCACCATGGATGACAAGATAAACAAACACCTGATCGTGTCGGCTTAACAGTTTCTCCATCTCTTCCGATGGATCCCAATAGCATTGACATCTCAGAGACTACACTGATCACGAGATATATTGTCCCCTTGCTGCAGCTTCTGTTTGACAATGACGACCTAAACATCCGACTCGACTTTACGGCTACATTTCACCATTGCCTTGTACTTTTTTTTTTTTTTTGGCAAAGGGATGTCCTGGTTGGTGGTTATGCAGCGTTCCACGTTAGTGACTCAATTTGGCAAAATCGTCCAGTGAAACCTTGGCATCCCAATTTCAATCCATTTTTGTTAACTGTCCCAAGTTGTGCGACCAATCCCAAAATCGTTGCGGGAACTGTAGAGGAAACATATGCTCCACATATATGAAAACGTGCTCTACCCGCAAGGATCTCAACATCCCCAAAATGTCGCCCATTCGAAGGACCGATCCAATCATATAACTCTATATACCGAAGCCCCCCCTCTCCAAAAAGCCTTCGACCTCTTGTTTCTAGTTCGACGCTTTTAGAAAAAATAGCACACTTGGCTATTTTAGTTTCTAGTTTGCTAATATTAAACTGCATTCATTCATGGAGCTGTCATCGTACTAATCGGTTCAATCTTCAACGTAAACGGAGATTTAAAATATGAGCCACAGTGACACAAAGCTGCACGTTGCAATTCATAAAATAAGGGGGAACTTGACGACATCTGGGTCATCCTGGGACGTTTGTATGCGGAAATAGCTCTCTCACCATTTAGGCGCGCAGCATATGCATGCATATGGAATTTTCCTTCCATGAATGGAAAGGACTGAAAAGATTTGGCCTACATGGAGTCTATTGATCAAACGGAAATCAGTTAAACGACACAAGTTTAGTACTGGCCTGTTCTGATACTTTATGACAGATGCCTCATTACTCACGAATATTCTTCCAATTCTTCGGCATCTGCTCATTGGAACAGCCCACATTCGCTGGGCTTTAAAATGGGATACAATGGGAACCGGCTTCTCACAGTAAAATTGGTTGACACCATCGCACTATGCAGCTTGTAATGTCCGCTTCTAAATTTTCGACACAGCATTGTGTTTTCAAGCACAGCGATCAAATCGTACCGGAGATGTGTTAGGTGGGCTGACGTGCCAGACTCCATCTATCTCATCACAGAAAGATTACACGACGAATCGATAATAATAGCACAGTTCTTGGAATTCGTGACAAACAACTATATAAACCCATGTCCTTGAGACGATAGTTTAACAATCATTCGATCATGATCTTCAAGAGCATCTCCCTTCTTCTTCCTCTCGTGGCACTTGCAGCCATCGGTGCCGAGGCTGCCGACAGCCATACTGTTAGCCCAAGACGTTTGCCAGTTGGCAGACGTGTGTCCTGTGGCCTGACCATCGGTCAGAATGACCTGGCTATTACTATGCGAAACGACAACTTCCGTGGTGCCTGTGGTATCCATTACTCCATCCCTAACCATTCGACTGGAGAACATGTAGTTGTTGCTATGGTAAGTTGGATGTTATACAAATTATTATTTGCTAATTATGTGTTAGGTCGGTGACTGCCGCAACTGCCAGGAAAACGAGGTCAGAATGACTGCAGCTGCCTACAGAGCACTTGGACGTCCTTCTACCATTGACCTCACTGGACCAACCATCCAGCCTATCGACACTAGCAAGCCACCACCCGGAATCGTCGTTCCTCAAGCACGCTCTGCCAGAATCCCTGCACCAGAGATTATTGACACAAGCAAGCCTCCACCAGGAATCCCTGCACCCGAAATCATTGATACCAGCAAGCCTCCACCAGGAATCCCTGCACCAGAAATTATTGATACCAGCAAGCCTCCACCAGGAATCCCTGCTCCAGAAATCATTGATACCAGCAAACCGGTTCGAGTTTAGTTGAGTGTCTCTACTGATTTTTGCAGCAATAAATAAAGCTTGCTATCCGCCATTTTTTTTTTTACTTGGTGACAAACAAAAAACGCACTGTTGTTCCTGCGCAAATCATTCCAATTCAATCCCAGCGCGTTGTCCTGAGAAGTGACTGCTAATCGGAAAAGGAATAAAATAATTTTCTTTCGAGCTGGGACAGTGTTGTAGTCCTTTCGCGTCTCTGTTGTTATTGTAGGCAAGGTAAATATACTTTTTTTTTTTTTTCCTTCAAAAACCACAGGTTTTGTCAGGTGGATCGTTAAATCCTAGAGATTTAATTACAATAACGGTCCTCCGTTACACTTGTGGAATATTAAATTTGTTGTTTCGACTGTGGACTCTCTGTTCTAGAGAGGCCTCGACTGAAATGATTCCGCTTCAATTGAGTTGAAGGCAATCACTATCACTGGTTGTTTTCTTAGTTATGAAGCAAACATATTTTAATTTTCTCTTCTGAATACGAAGGCTCATCTTTTATTTCAGTATTGTGTAGGTTACATTTCCGGTTTCATATAGTCATTTCGAAATAATAAATATGATACATTTATGCGCACAATAATTTATGTTCCTTCTGTTTAACGTGATGCCATGGACATGATGCCATGGGGCCATGCTGCAAAAAACCTGAAGAAAAGAGCAAAGCCACTTGAAACATGAAAAGCGCAGCAAAAATTTTCATGACAACGAAAATCAAATCGCGGTTTCAAAAAGCTGAACAGCCTTTCACGTCCACCGTGTTTTCCAAGTTGATAAAATCTCCTCAAAAGAACTAACCAAAACATTTGTTCAGCGTGAAGGGAGACAGTATCTGGCCCGCATATTGGCAGCTCTTAGGGACCATACGTTACATAACCGCATGTCTACCGAATCTACCTTAGAGCGGCCGTACTATATCTAGGCCATTTGTTGTAGATATCTGAGCTGAGGAACTTAGTATGATCCCAAGAAAATTGATAGCCAATTAAGTATTCTGGCAGTCGATCTTTGGAACGGCCTGACAACTATTCCGCTGTATCAGTTGGCGAAAGGTTCGGTTGGTGATAATTACAGAATCGAAGATGAAAAGCTTACGACACTGCGGACCGCTTGCCCAGCAACGCATGATCAGTCCATGAAATTATGCGGCAGCGTTAGCCAGAAATCGAAACGCGTCCTCCAGTATACCGGAGCTGGGCGCATCTACACTGATCAGTTGAAACAAAGATATTACCAAATGGTGGGACGGCACGTATGGATCTTTCACGCCTACGGAACAATCACCGGAAATCACAAACCATACTCAGGATACTAACACCGTTACGGGCGATGAACAGGGAGATGAGATAGAGTTTATTGAAATGTAAGATAGTTTGATTCCATACGTCTATGATCTGAATTGGCCTTGGTCAGAACATAAAAGTAGAAGATTCTCTTAGGAGAAAAGCTCTGCTGAAACGATGATGTGTATTTTACATCAAACGTGTGACCAGAATAGCTTTGTTATGCATCTCATTTTAAGCCTTTCCGGTCGGAAATAAGTAGTACTTCAGAAATATCCTTTATAACGTTGTAATGAATACCATACCATCTCCGTAAATATGGCACTTTTTCAGTGCATCTATTTTGAAAAATGAAAACACAGATATACTAAGCTCTCTCAAGGATATCACGAAGACTACAGATTTCAGACGCCGCCGGAAACGCGCCGAGTTCCCTTCTCTTAAAAAGCCTCAACCTGACACTAGTGGCATCTATTATGTCTCCTACGCTGAAGCATTTTGAAGAATAGGAATAAAAGTGATGGCTTTAAAGTACAACATCCTGTTACTAGCTATAGATCAGACGTGATGCATTGCCCCTGACAGCAAACAGATTTTCAGGGGAGGACGGTTGCAACCGGCCGTACGCTTTTTTTTTATGAAGTCACCGCTCGTGCTTGCTATACTTCTTTGCCAGAGCGACTTAATACTCTCTTCTTATCGTATAGCATTTCAAGAAACATGTATCTAAATGGTCTGGATATTGATGCTGTCTATCTAGAAACAGAAAAAATTCTTTTTTTATCTTTCGAGGTTTCGCCAAATAGGCTTCACCTTTCTCGTCGTTTGTGTTCCCATGGTCGGGACATTAAAAATAGGAAGCGTTTCGATAGTTTTTGCTACTTTCTTTCCCCTTTACTTGAATACCAGTGTGTAGACGACCACGTTGTCAAAAAGTCACGTAATGTTTGACCAGTCTGTTAGGTTCCCGAACTCTGTTTTCGAAGGCGAACGTTGCACAATAGAAAGAGGAAGGAAGTCTCAATATAAGCACTTCAGAAACTTCGGAACTAGGCGGACGTGAAAAAAAACAAAAGAAGAGTGAAGAATGGCAGCAGAAACATTGTCTCCGCATGTCATGCAGGCACTGGATGTATATACCAAAGGAACCAAAGCTTGGTTCGTGGATGAGAAAGATGCTTGGGTGTCGGCATCAGTCGTGTCCAAGGATGTTGGAGATAATGCCGTGAAGATTGTCTTTGAAAATGACGAAGAACAAGGCAGGGTAAAGTAGTCCAGAAAAAAGGAGGTTGCTCAGGTTTGTCTTTGTCAGGAACATGTATTCGAGGCAACACTGGCACAATTGGAGAAAATGGGCGGGGCCAACCTGCCTCCGCTGCGGAACCCTCCTAAGATGGAGAATACCGACGATTTGACCAACTTGAGTTACCTCAATGAGCCTTCAGGTAAGAAAACAGGGAATACATTCATCGATCTTATTATACTTTGGCATAGTTCTTAATACGATTAAAACGCGATATTTTCAGCGCAACATCTACACCTATTCCGGTATCGTCTTGATCGCTGCTAATCCTTTCGATCGTGTCCCACTCTATGAACCCGATATTATTCAGCAGTATTCGGGACGCCGGCGTGGAGAACTTGAACCACATTTGTTTGCAATTGCTGAGGATGCATACAGGTGTATGATCCGGGAACGCACAAATCAGACAATTGTCGTATCCGGTGAGAGGTAACAGGCACAACGGAAAGGCAAACCAGAAAATGCTGACCATTGACAACAGTGGTGCCGGTAAGACCGTCAGTGCGAAATTTATTATGCGCTACTTTGCCACAGCGGACGACAAAGAAGCTGTGGGCAAAGTAGCCAAGGATAGTGCGGGAGGCATGACAGAAGTTGAGGAACAAATCTTGGGTAAGTTCTTCCTGCTGTGCGTCTAAAAACTAAGCCCACACTTCTCTGTGCCACCCTCAGCCACCAACCCTATCATGGAAGCTTTCGGTAATGCGAAGACAACAAGAAACGACAACAGTTCCAGATTTGGAAAATATATTGAAGTGCGTTAGAGGAGAGATAGTTCATAGGAGTGAACTCACATGTGCCATGGGAATAGATTCAATTCGACAAGGCAACAAATATTGTGGGTGCAAAGATCCGGACCTATCTGCTGGAACGATCTCGTTTGATTTTCCAACCAGAGACGGAAAGAAATTACCATATTTTCTATCAGGTAAAGAAACGCATTCTGGCGGACTTTTTTAACGTTTAGAACTGGTTAGCTTTGTTCGGGTGCTTCTGTTTCGGAGCGAAAAGAGTTTAATCTTAAAGATTACTCCAAGTTTCATTATCTAAATCAAAGCGGCACTGGCACAATTCCTGGTGTAGATGATGTGGAAGAATTCGAATTGACTAAGAAATCGCTGTCCATGGTCGGCATTTCTTTGCAGACACAGTACCAAATCTTCCGTCTTTTGGCAGCTCTGCTGCACATTGGTAACATTGAGATCGGTGGACGCGGTGATGCCACCTTGGCAGACGACGATCCATCGTTGGCGATTGCTACCAAACTTCTTGGTATTAGCAGCAGCGAGTTCAGAAAATGGATTTTGAAGCGCCAGATTGTTACTCGTTCCGATAAGATTGTCAAGAATCTTAACCCCACACAGGCCACAGTTGTCAAAGACTCTGTAGCCAAATACATCTACGCTAGTCTTTTCGATTGGCTTGTCAACATTGTCAACGAGAGTCTATCGTGTCAGGAGGAAGGTCAAGTGGAAACGTTTATTGGTGTGCTTGATATCTACGGTTTCGAGCATTTCAAGAAGAATTCGTTCGAGCAGTTCTGTATTAACTACGCAAACGAAAAACTTCAGCAACAGGTAAATGAGTGCCATGAGTAACAGGCGGAAGGCTGATTCTGCTCTTGTAGTTCAATCAACATGTGTTCAAGCTTGAACAAGAGGTAAAGTGACAGTAAAAAATAAGACAGATATACTGACAGGTTTGAAATACTAGGAATATGTCCGAGAAAAGATTGCTTGGCAATTTATCGAGTTCAGTGACAACCAGAAATGTATCGAGATGATTGAAGCGAAACTTGGTATTCTCTCTCTGCTGGATGAGGTATGTAGAAAAGAGAAAAGTATTCTTTATGTGAACGCCATTCCTTCAGGAATCTCGTCTGCCTTCTGGTTCAGATCAGGGCTTCTGTGATAAACTGTACGCAAACTTCAGCACACCAACGTACAAGGATCAGTTCAAGAAGCCACGTTTCTCTAACAGCGCATTTACGGTTGTGCATTACGCTCACGATGTCCAATATGAAGCTGAAGGCTTTATTGACAAAAATAAGGACACTGTACCTGATGAGCACCTTGCATTGCTTCAGAACGCAGAGTCCCAATTTTTGGTAGAGTTGTTACAGACCGCTACTGCAGCAGCCAGCTCGCACGCAACATCGGTATGTTACGAGTGTGATGTCTTTATAGGCTGATTCCATGATTAGGAAGCGCCCAAACGATCCAATGTCGGGAAGAAACCTACACTTGGTTCTATTTTCAAGGTAAATTATAATGCTTGACCTGATAGCATTATTCAACAACGTGTAGATGTCATTGATCAGCCTGATGGATACGATCGGGAAGACAAATGTTCACTACATTCGGTGTATCAAACCGAACGAAGCCAAGGTTGCTTGGGTCTTCGAACCCAACATGGTACTTGCGCAGCTTCGTGCGTGTGGTGTTCTGGAAACTATTCGTATCAGTTGTGCGGGATACCCATCACGATGGGTTTTCGAAGAATTTGCAGACCGATACTATGCTCTTGTCAATTCGAAACACTGGGATCCCAATACTAACCCGGATATCCAAGCATTGTGTAAGGTCATTCTGGACACGTATATCCAGGATACGGATAAGTATCAAGTCGGTCTTACAAAGATCTTCTTCCGTGCTGGTCAGGTATGAACAACTTTTCTTACCATTACAGCTTTTAACATCCTAAACAAAAAGCTTGCTTATTTGGAAAAATTACGAGCGGATCGATGGAACGAATGCGCTATTCTCTTACAAAAGAACATGCGACGATTGGTCGTGCGTGTCCGATATCTGCGCATGAAGGAGATCACGCTACGTTTGCAGCAGGTTGCACGAAAGAAAATGGGAATACGTATGTTGCAAGAACGACGCCAAGAGCAATCAGTTATTATGATCCAATCTTTCTGTCGAACTTATCTTGCAAAGCGCTACATATCTCAGCGCAAGGACTTTGTTGTTCGTTTCCAAGCAGGTACGTTACAGTGCTACAAATGCAACCAATTTAACATCGCGATTAGCTGCTCGAGGACTTCTTGCTAGAAAGCAGTTTTCAAACTTCAGAGAACACAATGCAGCAACACAAATCCAGCGTCTCTTCCGCGGATGGGCTGCTCGCAAGAGCTTCTTGGCCAAGAGAAACCATATTATCCGTATTCAAGCCTGTGTGCGTCGTCGTCAAGCACGCAAGCATCTTACAGATTTGCGCACTGAAGCTCGTTCGGCAAGTCACTTGAAGGAAGTGTCATACAAGCTCGAAAACAAGGTTGTGGAACTCACTCAGAGCTTGACGCATCAAAAAGAGGAAAAGACACAGCTGCAAACTAAGGCAGCACAACTTGAGGCTCAGATTCAGTCGTGGGTTCAAAAATACGAGAAGCTGGAAGCCAAGACAAAGGGTTTGGATGTTTCTCTGACCGAGGCAGCAACAGTAAAGACTGAGCTTTCGGAGTTGCAGAAGAAGTTTGATACCCTCGACTCTGAGCATCAAGCTGCAGTAGCGAAGATTGAAAACCAAGAGAAGGAAATCACCCGTTTAACAGAAGCGTTGAGTAAGCAGAAGGAAGAATCAGTAACTCTTCGACAGAATGCTCCCCAGAAACTATCCATGCCACACTCTGCTGCGGATGAAGCCGAGGTGACCGAACTTAAGAACCAGATTGCTGCTTTGAAGGCTCAACTATCGCAAAGCCTTAAGTCCCAGCCGCGCAGACAGCAGTCGATTAATGCCTACTCGTCACGTACACTTTCGCCTTCCCGAGGTGATCATCGACGGGGTATCTCGCCCGAGCTGTCAAGTCCTCGTGGCCGATCACCCACGGGTGGCGCCATGTCCTCTTTCCGACGAAATAGTATCGCTGAAACCGCCCAACGTGAAGCACTCACCAAGAAAACAACTGTATACGCTGAACCTGAGCAGATGCGCCCCATGTCTATTGATCATATCAACGCGTTGCGTGTTCTAGATGGAGAAGTGACTGCAAACCCAGAGGAAGCGGTAAATTATCGCCGATGCATTTAAATGGAAAACTTAACTAGCCAAACAGATCCATGCTATCCTTCATGATGAACAGCTGCTTGAAGAGGAAGTCTTGAATGGCTTGATCCGCTCGTTGAAGATGGTTCCACCCAATCCTCAGGAACCACCATCGGAAAAGGAAGTTGTCTTCCCCGCACATATTATTGGTCTTTGTGTGACACAGATGTGGCGTTTCGGTTATTTACAAGAATCTGAAAGACTGATCCTGACCGTGATGGATGCTATTCAGAAATACTGTCTCGTAAGTCCTGCGCTGATGACCGAAACGAGACTTATTTTTTAAAAGGGCTTCACAGCTGAAGATACCATTGTTCCTTGCGCGTTCTGGCTTGCAAATTGCCATGAGTTGCTCTCTCTGTTGAGCTCAGCTCAGCAGGAATTGGAACGTGAGATGCACTATAATCTGATGCACGGCCGTCGCGCTGTAGGATGGCACGACTTTGAGAAGTTCGTGGGTGACGTCAAGTATGAACTGCGATGCCTTGAAACCAACATCTATCACCACTGGTTAAGTGAGCTCAAGAAGAAACTCAATAAGATGGCCGTTCCTGCTGTCATAGAGACTCAATCGCTGCCCGGTTTCCTTGCTAATGATACAGGTCGTTTCTTTGGCAAGACACTATTCAGCAACCAACCTGCATTTAGCATGGACGATTTGCTGAATTTCTTGAACAAGATTTATCGCACAATGAAGTGCTACTATCTGGACCCACTTGTGTTGGAGCAGGTGCTCATACAATTGGTGAAACTTATTGGTGTCGTCACATTCAACGACCTTATGATGCGTCGCAACTTCAATTCATGGAAACGAGGTACATTACTACAACAATGCAAGGATAAAGCTGTAACTTTGGCAATCTCTAGCTATGCAGATCCAGTATAATATCACTCGACTAGAAGAATGGTGTAAAGGCCATGAAGCCGCGGGTGCCATTCTACAACTAGAACACTTGATGCAGGCCGCCAAGCTGTTGCAATTGAAGAAGAGTTCCTTGGATGATGTCAAGGTTATCTACGATGTATGCTGGGTGTTGGCGCCAACACAAATCCAGAAATTGATCCAAAACTACCAAGTTGCCGACTACGAGGTAAATGAAAGCCATTTTTATGTCTCTTGTTCTGAACCATATTATTAGGATCCTATTAGCAATGATATTCTGCGCATAGTAGCATCCAGAGTGAGCAGTGGCGATGAGAACGATATCTTCCTACTCGACAACGTTGGCGTTGACGAGAATCCATATGAGGTGCCTGAACCACACGAGGTCAAACCAAACACCTACCTTCCAGCTTTCGTAAGTTATATGGACTACATTGGTATTTGCTTCGCTAACGTGATTTTTTTCAGCTCAATCTACGACGCCTTCAAAAGTTGATGGGGCTGATAACCATTATGCAACAAAATCCCATACGTCAAGATTCACTTTAAAAAAAACTTGCACTGCTGTCCTTTGTCAGCAGGTATATAATATATATATATATATAAATACAACAAGAGACATGACCTAAATCTTGCTCTACATGTTGCGGGACACCACCCTCTTGCGTTCAGCGGTATTCTTTGAATATCGTTGAATAAGCTCTAGGCCGCTGGTTTTTGTTGCGCCATGGCAAAATGGTTGTCTAATGTTCACCACAGCCATGGCATCTCAATTCTATGCCGTTCTGCACTTGCTGCATATGAAAACAGCGTGGATCTTTGCGCCCTCTTCACCTTTTGCGTCTCGTCTTTCTTTTCTGTTTTCTAAGCTTCTTCTTGGTACTTCGGACATACTTGAGATGTCAAGTACTCGTCGACTAAACAACCTTCACGTACTTCTACAAGCATGTTATCATGTTCGACACATTCAGCGTTCTCGATACCTTCGTTTGCCAGGCCATTTCTTTCAGCTTTTTCAATATGCGCTTCGTCGGGGCGCTGATCTTTCCTTTCATAGTCCCTGAAAGTCCTCCGTTCCCGAAAGCTATGACGTGGGGTTGTTGTCGCTTTCATTGTTCTTTGGACGGATGTCTCCGTTTCTTCTTCTTCGGTAATATTCCTGTACTCCATGCGAGTACTTTTCACTCCCTCTTACAAGGAACTTCACTATCTGTGCGGTTCCTTTTTGCTTGTTCATATATGACTTTGACTTCAACTTGTTGTACCTAACGCAGTGCTACGTGTAAACCCTCCGCAGCGAAATTAAATCATACCTATCACCCCGGTCGTAGAGATCACAAATAACTTCCTGGTGTTGGAGCCGATATTGCACAGAATATAAGTACACACTTAAGTCAGCAGTCTTGAGCGTTGGGATCTCATCAATCAGTTTCTTTGCTGCAGGTTCTTGATCCAGGAACTTCCGATGTTTCTGTGTTGCCCGATTGAACCCACAGATTTCATATTACTCTCTTGTACTTATGGACCGGATACGATACTGTTCCTCACAAGAACCACCAGCAGCGACAAACACATCAGTAACCCCAGGATCGACTTCCCAGACGACCGAATTGTCGATGTTGTCCCGGCGATCAGCTGGCGTCAAAGGTGGTAGGAGCTTGGGGCGTTTGGGTTTCTTAAAAATAAACTCTATATCGATTCTCGCGGTTCGGATTGTATCACTATTCAATGTATATAAGAATCTGGCAATGCAAAGATGTCTATGTAGGTACCAGAAGATGCATTTTTCTGTTTCCAAACTTTCCAATGTTGGAAAACCGATTTTCGAGTGTCAAAAAGATGAAAATACTCCTTGCGGGTAAGTTCATTTGACAGTACCGCACTACTTGTTGCAATTCCTGCCGTGTTCAATATGCGAGAAGACGACGTTTGTTAAGCATAACGTGACATATTTGAAAATAATATACAGGAATCAGAGTGAAACGCCGAGCGCCCTTCGGGCCTGTGTACTTTTAACGGCCTAGATATTCCTTCTTCGATACTTCTAGCGGTATTCTCGACGAATCAACCTGCTTTGACAAGCTACCACCAAGAAGCGTTTGATCAAAACGTTTCAACAACTTCAGAGAAATTTTCAATCAAATGGCCGAACGAGCAGCGGTGTTCTGACTCGAGATCAGCTTTTTTGATTGTTTAATATCCTTCGTGATCTATTTATGTCAATGGTTAACTTCTGAATCTTTTTTTCGAATAAAATGACAGGGATGTTTGCTTCCTGTATGTTCTGATAAACGATGCATTTGACACATATTTTTGTGGTTCTTCCTCTTGAGTATACACTTTCTTCTCAATTCGCTGAAATACATGAAATAATCATAGTAAATATTGATGAGGGTTTGCATTCAAGCTTTCTTCAGTAAGAGGGCATAGCCCCACATTGACTGATTCTATCAAGCGGTGTACCAGTGCTTCCCAATTCTTGGTACACTATAGAACCTGTGGCCAGGTAGCCTTATTGGGATCATCGCTGGTGAGTTTATCGTAGAGGCAAGATACCATATGCTTTTGTTCTGCGACAGTGGTCTTGTCCATCTACGCCGAGACCTTTACATCTGATAACCGTATAAGGAGGTACTGAACACTTTGCTTTTGAAACTTGCTACAACATGATTACGAACGGTTTCCATACTCTTTCGTACCATCCAAAATCAGACTCATTTAGCCTTGCGAATGAAACACACATGGGCCGAATACTGGAACTTAACTTTGGAAAAGCTCAAATGCATATTTAACGTGCTGCGGGGCTTTTGATCCTTGTCCTGAAACCAACGCAAATAAATCATAAAAAATGAAGCGTAAATGCACGAAGTTTCTGATCCAATATTCTATGCACTTCTTACATGATTTCGAGGCAGATCTTGAACTTTTACTCATAACAAAATAATTTAAGGTAGAAGAAGTAATGTTTGTGATCAGTGGTACGATGTGTTGAAAAAGAAAGTGCCACATGTCAGATGACCCTCCAGTTTCACTCCAGCCGAGAAAAGAAATGAATGCAAATGCTATGTTTTTCGTATTTATTTACGGGTAGGCATTAATGTCTTTGCGCGGCTGGTTAAAACATTTTGCAGGATCATGCATATCGTTTCTGCATTGGCTCTAAATGGACTTTGCGTTGGAAGTAGCACTTTTTTTGCGTGTATTAGAATGAGCCTGAAACATGGACTTTGTTCATCGCGTTTCTAGATAAGGAGATGATCCAGTCAAGAAAAAAAAAACAATCAATCATTTAAAAAGGAAGATGGTGCTTTTTCTTTTTTCTTCGGCTCTGTTTTTTTTATAAAGACATTTCCCCGGTACGTACTGGTTTTTACTATAAACAAAAGATAACTCATGTCTGTCGATATATTGTATAGGCCAATTCGGTCGATAGCCCAAAAATGGCTACAAGCCATTTCAATCTCCCGCCGCCCCACCATCAAGATGCGGGCGAGGTCCCCACGAAAGCGTGGAAAAGCCCTTCGGGGGTTAAGTAAGACAATATTCAAGTACAAGAGGTATTAACCATGAACGAATTTTTATGCTACTCTGAATAAATTGTGTGTCCGCTGAAGGGACCAAGTTCAAGTTAAGTTTTACGGTTTAACTGATGGTGCAAACTTGGCACTTCATGGACGCAAAATTTGTTTAGACTAGCATAAAAATTGGATCAAAACTTGACAGATTGATTCATTCTATTCTTCTTCTTTTTTTCACATTGATTTGACAGATTGATTCATTGACTTGGCCGCTAATTTTCCTTCTACGACTAAGAGATTTTGCACTGCTAAGAAGCTTTATTATTCAATCACTGCGTACACATGTCATTCCACATCTAGAACAGCTAGTGTAGGTCACCGATCTACTCGTAGTAGCATCTGGAATGAGCAGTGATGATGAGAACGGTACCTTCAACGTCGGGTTATACATGGTACTTGAGCCGCATCCTTTTGCTATGTAATCATGATATGCTACGGCTCAATCTACAACGACACCTGCAAATATTAGTAAGAGTGATAGTTATAATACAACAAGACCTACACAGTAGTGCGCGCTTTTAAACAGAAGAGGCACTGTCTAATTTTTTTTTACACTTAATGTTGCACGGTCGTGCCACATAAAAAATGTTATTCTGTCGTGTTCTCAGATTTTTTTCTTTGTTTCTTTTCTCTAGGGATGGAAGCACCACTGCCGCCTAGTAAGTCACAGTCATCCTGGGCAAGTTATTTACAATCTATTAGACTGGGTAATGCTTCGAGCGCCTGATGGTAGACCGTAAGTTCAGCTCAATAAGGTCCTATCTTGTTTACAATAATACTTCACAGCTATTTTTTCAACCGTAGCACTGGTTTAACGACATGGCGTGACCCTCGTACTTGTCAGTGGACACCATTGCCACCACCACCGCCACCTTATGCTTATCAATGGCCACCACCACCGCCGCCGCCGCCGCCACCGTTATATGTGCAACAGCCACAACAACAAGGCATATTGACAGAGGCTTTGTCTATGCTTCGGTCTCAAAACATCCTCTCGATCCTAGGCAATAATAGTTACGATGGCTATAGTAGCTACGGTGGCGGCAGCACAACTATTGTGCAAAACAATGGAATATTAGGCAATAACCAAACCATTTTTCAGAGTTGTAAGAGAATAAGTGAACTGAAGAAAAGGTTTCCGGTGGGAAAAAGGAAATACCAACTTAGAAATAACGTATTGTAGATGGCTATGGCAATACAACTGTTATCCAGACAGGGGGCGGGATATTTGGCGATGATACTACCAGTAAATAACCAAACAACATCAAAGAGAAGTAGCTTACAATATATTTTTTCTTATTAGTGACAACCGATGGCTATGGTGATATTTCCGATCTTCTTTGTAACCTTCTTTTGTAATATAAAATATACGATAATGCTTAAAGTTTCATACGCCGAAAAAAAATATTGCGTGTTGTGCTAATACAACGTTGGTTCATCTCGCTCTTATTCGTGTATGATATCGACAAAAAAATTTCTTTAATGGGCATTTATGCGTTTACAACAATTTTTTGATTTACTCGCCGCTAAGCCAATTCCATATATGGAGAAAAGTAATTTCTTCTCCTGGTTCCCACTGCGGTGACACACATTTTATGGAGTATCAAGAGTTTCATTAAAGGTGTACAAAATCCAATGGAAGATGCTGGCCGAAACAAGGAGCCATTTATCGCTCATTCAATGCATAACTCAAAAAGTCGTCGATGGACGCATGTCAAGCCGTTTGAGATGTCAAAGATCGATAGAAAGTAGGAGACGAAGAGAATCAGTGCGACTGCATATATGATATTTTATTCAACAAAAATAACCAATCTTCTATATTTGAATGGTTGTTGATCTAGATGGACTGGGCTGACAATGGCAAACGCCAATTTTTCAGTTTGTAACATTTATCTTAACTGTTTATTGAATGGCTTTTTACGCTACTCTATAATAAGTTTTGCATCTATGGAGTAGCCAGCTTTGCGCTAATCAACCATTGCGCAAACCCTTGTTATCCAGGCCCTCTTTAATCCGACGCAAAAAAATACTACTTCCAACGCAGAAATGATATACACCTCCCTCAAAACGTTTTAGCCAACCGCGCAAAGATATTAATGGCTACCCTCTAGCACAACATTGGCCGTCTACTTCTTTACGACCGCATTCAAGATTGATGGTACACAAAGTCTGTTGTTAGTTGTACAAATATCTATATCTGATATGGGTTACACTTTGTATGTAGGATCCTATAACATTGTCAGTCTTCACCACCGTAGACTCACCACCGTAGACTCCCCAACTTTGACCTGCATCAATCTTTTCCTCCCAAGAGTTGTGGAAGTTCTGATCTACGATTATTACTCTAGAAGCTTGGATCTACAAGATTTCTGGATTCTTTTTCCGAAACTATAATTCCCTTCGACTGGATAGAATTCAGAATTTCAGGAAATTTTGACTATTTAAGAGCATTTGCACCATGCTCACTTTCCTTAATGTGATCTTCTCCGTAGCGGGTCATGAATCTCTCAGAGAAAGGTGTTGTATAAAGAAGCAGTGATAAAATTGATTGGTCCGTGCTTGTAGAAGTCCTTTTATAGACACAACAGAATATAGGTCACTCATCTTCGGCTATGTGCCAAATAGCCATGCATGATTAATTATGAATAGAATGTTGGATACGACGCCGTTAACCGACAGTTATCTACGAAAGCTCTCCAGTTATCAACAAACTTGTGATATCTTGAAGAACCAGAAGAAGATTCAGAAAAAATACATCAAGCAAGATATGAACAGGCCATTTTCCGTAGTGCAACAATCCACAACTGCAGACGTGGATATGGTAGTGGATTCCGCTATAGAGGAAACATAGAGGGTCCAATAATAGCGATAGAGATTGGACTAACGTAAAAATTTGATCAAAACTTTATTTATTTAACTTTTGATAATGACCGTGAGCGCGTCGCTAACTAAGCATGTCCGCTCTAGCCCGGTCTCGGAGGAAAAAGTAAAAAAAAAAAAAACCCTTTAGCGTAAAGGGAAAAAGGCAAAGGCGGGAGGAGTGGGAGCTATAGTGGTAGGGCAGAGAAAGGAAGGTTAGAAAGATCTGTTCGGGGAGGGGGGCTTGGGGAAGAGAGGGAAAAAGAGGGAAAGATAAGAAAAAGGAAAAAAAAAAAAAAGGAAAAGAAGATAAGGGTCGAAATCAAGTGGCAGGTGGAGAGGGAAGTAGGGAAGTGGTAGAGGTGAGGGGACGCGCAAGCCAGAGGAGGAAATCAGTGGTAGATTTGGACGGGCCAGACTGAACGTAAAAATTTGTTCAAAAATTGTATACTACGACCGGCACCAATAAATTCTTTCGCACGCAAAGTTGTATATACTACGACGATACTGCTCGGTCAGCTGTGCTTTCGGAGTATCATATATTTGCATTTGCGCCACATCACATCGTTATTGCAGCGTATTGACAGTTGTGGACGCTCCAAAATGTACGATTCAAATTACAGAGAAGCTTTTTCTTGCTTTATAACGTGGTGACCGTGGCTTCATCTTCTGCTACTGCCATGGTATTCAATAATGTATTCTTATTTGGTTCCTGTTCCGTTTTTTACCGCGGGGAAAGGACGTGATATATCTTTGCATGTGCGAGTGTGTCTCAGGGCATAGTGATTAGTGCTTGTTATTGACTGGAGCATCGTCGTAAGACTGGGTGATTCCTTCCCGGGATTTCATCTGCACATTTTTGCGGGCATTTTTGGGATATCGCATGTCCATTTATTCATCGTGCTTCTTTAGGCTAGGTACGGCTTCCGGGGTTTATTCATGGATTAGAGTTTAATCTGGCTGGTCGCCATGTTTATGGGGTTGGCCTATACCCGCAGACAGGCTATGTTCCCAGGAAATGCCCTTAAATTACGTGGCAGTGTGTGTGTGTCCTTTGGACAACTGATCTTCGGACTGATTGTTCTTTGGGCTGGGTTGTTTGCCCGATTTAACTGGTTTTCTCTTAACTGAACTAATCTGCACACGTCCCAGACTTCAGCTCTGTGGGGATGGTAGGTTCCCAAAGTTGGCCCTCAAAATACCTCCATTTGGCTACTTTGGCCTTGAAAGTCAGCTAACGCACAGCTCTCTGGATCCTGTCTAGAAGGTTAGTTGGTTCCTGGTGCTGAGTCCCTCCGAATCGCTTTTATTTTGGTGATAGCCAAGCTACGCTTTTAAAACTTCGGTTCGACTGGTTCGCATGAGGCTAAGGATTCATTCCTAAAAGTTCATGGATCCTACCGACTTGTGAGCCTGATTTGGGAAATGGCACAGTCCTGTTGGCTTTTGCCTGCTGGTCTGAACAGCGTCGATGCGGGGTCAGTTGGTGTCCATTTCTGGTTCTGTGGAAGGACGTATTCCGGAAGTAGGTTGAATCACGCAAACGTTTAACACATGCGCACTGCATGCGTCAAAATATCATGACAATGACTAATTGCTGCATACGTAACAGATGCTGTTTGACGAACGAACATTATCTTTAAATTGAGATATTCCTTGCTCGAAATAGTAGCAAATTTTCCATTGAAGAAAGAGTGAAAGAACAGAAAAAAGCCGATCTTTACGATGCTCCAGCCTAATCTAGCCCTGCATTCTGTTGCGGTTATACTACAAAGAAACTATCACATACACGCGGCTTTTGCTATCGCTCTTCCCGACAGCAACTGTCTCCTCACCAGGACCTTCATCCACTGTCCAGCAATCGCACATATACTGTATTTCAGAAACGCTAGTCAACCAAACACTAGATTAGTTTTCAAACTAATGATTAGTGAACAAGAATATAGGGACACTTGGATACCAGCTTCCTGAAAATTCCTTTTCCGTAAATTCAAATTCAGTATGGCAAACAAACGATCGGAGGGATTGAGTTTTTACTGAAGTCAACGTTCCAAATCTTCCCAGCATCCCTATGAGCAAGAATGCAAAGGTTTCCAGTAACGTCAATGATTCCGAGCTAGACTCTGAAGTATACTGTAACATCCCAGTTAAGGAGAATGAATGGGAAATCATTAAAGACAGGTGTGTCATTGGTGCTTGAGATCTATGTGAACTCAATGGCGACTGGAAATCAGCGAGGAAATCATGACCTATATGCCACATAACTTAGACGATCTCAAAGTTGTACTGGGTACACATACACCTAGGGAAGTGGTTATTCCTACGCATAACAGCATCGCTCTAGGTAAAACTTTTTTCTACAAATATCTTGACTGAACCGACAATATACATTTTAAGAGAATATCATGAAACATAAGCGAGGCCATATAGTCAATACAGGCGGTATTGTGTGGGGTCTTGATTTTGTACCGAAGCCATCCTCCAGAGACAGGCATCCTTCAACTCAATACCTTACTGTCAGCGGATGTAGGTCTCGAAATGAAACCCATTTCATTGGAAAAATACAAAAAAGCAACGATTATCGAAATGCTATACAAGTCTGGCGGTGTGATTTAGATGTGAAAAGAGAATATCAGCATGAACCTGTTCTAGATATGTGTATTCTGCATGACTTCGGGATAGTGTATGATTTAAAATGGTGCCCTTATGGAGCCTACCAAGAAGTGATTGCGGACAAGCAGAAAGGAGACAAACAGGGTCAGCGTTTATCAAAACTAGGTATCCTTGCTGCAGCGTTTGGCGATGGGACAGTGCGCGTTTTTGTTGTGCCCCATACTGATGACATCCGGAAAGGAAGGTCCGGGACGACTTATAGTATGGGTTACTTGAATCCGTCTTTGGTTCCAAAAATTGATCCATTATTGTCCTTATGATTTAGTCAGAGTACTAAGGTCACGATGTACGTTCTCGTTGCCTCGAAGTTGTACAACGAGCATTGCTTGGGGTGGTTATTCACGGCTGGCCTGCGGATCAGCCACAGGTAGTGTTTGCTTATCTACGAATGGTAGCATGCTGACACTTGACGCTCCAGGTGGCATTGCAATTTGGGACGTAGAGTCAGCACTAGCTGAGAAAAAATCCCAGCCGGCATATCTGTTGTGCCATATCTCTGCACATGATTCGCATGTTCAAAGCATTGCATGGCACGGGCTATCTGATACAACAAGGCTGGTATCTGCCGGCTACGAAGGCACAGTACTGATACATGATCTTCGTGACCCATTTGTTCCTATAAAAATAAGCTGCAAACGAGGTATGGTTAATCCAGTATAGCAGGGTAAGAGATTCACTATAACACGTCTTTCAAAAGGATGTACCTGTTCGGTTGCATGGCCAAGCAAAGGTGGACAGCTTTTTTTTCACAATGGGGATTGTGTGCGGAGACTAAACACAGACGACATGTCGGAATCAAAAAAGATGACAAAGTTGATTGACACCAACGCTGCGATTTGGTCATTAGCTACAAGTGGGCATCACATGTTTCTGGTATCGGGAAGTTCGGATGGATATTTGAAAATGACAGATTCTGTAATACCTCGGAAAAGGTTTCAGGCAGGTCGTTGTGTGTAACGATCCTGTAAACTAATGGCAATATACAGTACCCAATTCAGAGTGTGATCTACAAATGGGATTATGATGTTGATAAGAATACTCTCAATTGCCTTGAGAATTACAATCCAACACTCGTAAGCATGTTTATTCCAGATAATTAGCGCTCATATATTGAATCCAGGTATTACCTGAAAGCTCTTCGCCATCGATTTGTCATTTCTTTGTCGATCCCATCGTGTCGATCTACCGTGTAAGTCTTCGGCTTAGTTTATTTTCTTCCTTTATGTAATTTATTTTGTAGGTGGTATGGAATCCTAATCGCAGTACATCAGGCTGGATTGCTTCAGGCGGAGCAGCAGGTCTTTGTAGAATAGAATTTATTGGCTGCGGTCCTGAAGATAAAAAACCAACATAAAAAAAAAGCTTGGTCATCCGCATCAGATCGTGGAGGCTTTGCAATGCTTCTCTAGACTTAAATCATGTCACTCCGCTTGAAGTTTATGTAGATTTTTCAACATGAGATTTTGAAAATGATGGGATCCTGCTTAATAGCACATATTCAAAAATGCTGGATAGACCTTCCTCAGAATATTTAAAAGAGTAATCGCTAGCAACATGTGTTTCTATCGCTGACCAGCGCAGTGTACATCCATGATACTTTGGTCAAGGACTGGCTTTGATGTTTTTATTTACTAACCATCCATCCTGACCCATGATATTAATAAATACATGAGCTTCGTATATATAGCATCCTATAGATTGCAAAAATGGGACACAATCGAAAAAGATATCAACGCTGTAGCAAGTACTTTTCCCGTTTGATATTCAATCGGACCCTCCGTGACGAGTGTGTGTTACTAGCAAAATTAGCGTGTTTTGATTCTTATTAAGGCATAGCAAGCCTGATATACTGTTGCCATTGCTGATTTTTACCACTTGTCCTCTGTACAAGCTGTCACTAGATTTCGTCGCACAAGGACATTTCCAAGTTGACCAATGTTTCCATTGCTGTAAACAGTTTCATTCATTATCTTTCCGTCGAAATGTTTGCTATTGTCAATCAAATGTTGTCCGAACTGATCTCTGAGATAAGAGTATTATACGATTTAAAAAAATCTGCAAAATATCTGTGCTGATATCTAAAAGGTTTAATTTCGTCCTTACGTAAAGTCTACTATCGTGGGTGTCAGTACACAAAGTTGATCGTTACACCGAGTGAACCAATGTGTCAAACTAGGAATGCATCTAAAATAGTTAATCAAGGGAACTTCCCGTTTGGTGTGCTGCCGCAGCGACAGTGTCATCTGGTTACTGCGCGCTGGTGAGAAACAGCAGGTGAATGACTCTGAAAGCCAGATAGGTAACTTGTCTTACCTGCGCCTATTTAATTGTGATGTTTCTTTCGTTGGAGCAGGATATCAGCTACTCATGGTAATTGTTTTAGAGAATAACACTTCGATTAATGGGCATGGTCCCTGTTCGGAAACAGTGGCTACGTCTATTAAAGAAGAAGGCCACTTGACCCCAGAAGAGGAGATACTATACGAACAAGAGCAGTCCCTTGCTATTGTTCAAGAATTGCGACATGCTGATGAATGGCATGAAGCAATTACTTACAGTAGTTTATCCCCATCCGCTTATGCCCATCCCTTGACCGCCTCAACATTGCGTGGCGTAGGAATGATTGCACGAAGACCCTTGAGATTCTTCAACGCCGCGAAAACCGAGTGTATAGCGATTGTCCATCTGGGAACAAAATTGTAAGCCAGCTTCCTTTTTTTTTTTATTGTAACAGAGAAAGGAAAATAAAAATGGATTAGGTGCGGGCATGACGGAGTGATCCATGGTGGATTGTTAGCTACACCGTTGGACGAACATTTAGCCGCTATGGTTAGTCATTTTCTTTCTGATTAAGGGGTCTGATGAGCTATCGATATTTTAAACAGTGCCCAGTCTTCCGTTTTGTACAGGATTTACGGCAAATCTTCAAGTGGATTACCGACGGCCTGTGAAATCCAACCAATGGGTTATCTTACGAGGAAAATTAAAACAAGTAGAAGGAAGAAAAGCATGGGCTACAGCTTGGATAGAAAACTTAGATCAGCAATGTCTGACGGAGGCCCAAGCGTTGTACATTGGTCCTAAGGCCTAAGATGTTTACCAACCCAAACTATGGGGGAATCTGAGTCCAATTTTTGACACAAAACTTATCCAGCCAAAAACTCGATAAAAAAAAAAAAATTTGCGATATAAAAAGTCTTTGGAAATTTTCAGTTACCCCGAATCCTGATAACATCTTCCTTTCCTCTCTCTCTTTCCTCGTCATGGACGCTTCCGTTGCTGATATGGACAAACTCACCATGATTGCTGGTGTGCCTTACACAGACTTTTATCAATTGGTCATGGATTGGAAAACACCTATCGCTATTGCATCCACTTATGCTGTGGTGATCCATTTGTTAAATCCGCTACGGGCTGCGTCCAACTTGTCTCGTGTGGAAGCCAAAAACCGCGGTGTCGAAAATACAAGCAAATCGTCCAAATGGATGACAGCCTTTGTATTTCTTCATAATTTGGGTTTGGCCATTTACTCCATGATTACCTTTTACCACATGGCTAGAGGTATGCATCGGTCCTACACTCGTGGTCAGACCCTTCATGATGCTGTAAGTTGATAGATAAAGATAAGCAAAACAGAAACTTAATCCTACGTTCTAATAGTACTGTGATACCGATGGTTTCTTGTGGAATGATTCATTGGGTTACTGGGGTTACTGGTTCTACTTGTCAAAGTACTACGAAGTTGTCGATACCGCCATTATCTTGCTTAAAGGTCGCCGTTCCTCGCTTCTTCAGACCTACCACCACGCTGGTGCTATGATTACGATGTGGGCAGGTATCCGCTACCGAACTCAGCCTATCTGGATCTTCGTCTTGTTCAACTCGTTCGTTCACTCCGTCATGTACCTTTACTACGCTATGACTTGCGTTGGCATTCATCCCCCTGGCAAGCGCTATATCACCTCCATGCAAATCACTCAGTTCCTCGTCGGCATGTCTTTGGCTGTCAGCTACCTCTTTATGCCCTCCTGCTTGGCTACACCCGGCCAAAAGTTTGCTGTAGGCATCAATGTCGGCTATCTTTTGCCTCTCACCTACTTGTTTGTTGACTTTGCCCGCAAGACCTACGGCAAACGCAAGGCTGCAGCTGCTGCCAAGAAAGCAAACTAAAACCATTTTCTCTCCTATCCTAAAAGTCTTTTTTTCTTCTTTGTGCATTTATTTATCAATCGTACATTTCTTTTTTTTTACATAGCATATCGTTCTATTTCATTGATCTTCAATAAAATTTCCTTTTTCTGCGCAAAATGGCTGATTCATATATGCATGGTGGTTGTACGGGCCCAACGTATGGGGAAAACGCGGAAAGTTAGTACACGTGAGTAGTAGAAAGCTGTTTCCCACCCAAAACTTCTAATCCACCGAGCGGTTCATGTTGCTGAATAGTGATTTCAATCTCAGAAGGACTGATTTCCTGTAGATAAAACATTGATCAGCATATATCACGGTAAGGACCAATTCATGGTACGACTGTAAAGTTAATTTGCGTTGGGGCCATGTTGTGTAATCTCAGTGAGGGTCGACTTGCAGCTTGTCTGCCTTGGTCTCGATTAGGAAATTGGAGTGTTACTCTCAATACAGTACATTGATCTAAACTCGGCAAAGTTCTCGCTCTTGAAAATATTATTTTTTCCTATGTTTGTGGGTTATCGCGCACCACAATTTCCAGCAGACACTCTTCTCCACATCTTAATTCCGCGAGCAACTGAACTCAAGCTGACTATGGCAACAAACACATCAACGCATCTCTACCATCACCAGCGCCACTATTCTCAAAGAAATCCGTGCCTTCCGGTAAAGCCAATTTGAAGCATTGCCCACTAGTAAGGAAAAGGTCGTTTTGCGTGCCTGCCGTCACGTATTAGCCGCTCCCTTTCCTTTCCTCATCAACGCTCTAAACCCCGCCCTTTTCCTTTCGCCTCATCCTCTTCCTCTTTTTTGTTATCTCCATGCGCTATGATCACACACTTTAATTTTCCTTTTTCATCCTTCCACTCTCTGAACGGGCTAAAGCAGACTTGTTTAAATAGCAAAGCGTTTATTGGCTTTAAAATAAAATATATTTGAAATGTTCATTTGCGGGCAATCACCAATGTTATATACGGTCGGCTAAAACGTTTTGTGGGAGATATGTATCGGCTCTAAATGGACTTTTGCGTTGGGCCTGGATAACATGGGTTTGTACAGCGGGTTGGCTCATCGTGTTTTCAGATAAGGAAATATTCCACCCCAAAAAGTCAACTATTTAAATCGTTCCTTTTCCTTTTTCTTCGGATTTGTTTCATAAAAACACCTCCAGCACTTACTGCGATTGACTATAGACATATAGTCTTACCTGTCGATGTATTGTTAGATCCACAGTCGTTAAACAAAGAAATGGCTACGTGTCATCAACCGTTTTCCTGCTCCACCGAAATGATGCGGAGCCTGGCCCCACGAATCGCGTGGAATTGCCTTTCGGGAGTTAAGTAAGATGACATCCCAGTATAAGAGGTGAACTATGAATGAACCTTTAAGTAAGTTTTACGGTTTATCCGATGACGCATACGTTCAGATGATCATGGCCCTAACGTATGTCATAATCGGTGGCCTTGAGACCGGCGCATGATCAATTTACTTTTGTAAATAAGGGTTATTCTTCTGGTGTAGTTCAAAACTGACAGGTAGCTTTACGAAACTCAAGTTTTGTAGGAGGCTACTCGAATACTATCAATTCAACGACAAATAAGTGATAAACGGTAATGCGGCACTCGGGGCTTATTTATTGCACATTTCATGCACAGCCATTATTAATGACACACAGTGACACTTTGTAAAGAGTAGTTTGCGATAAGGCTACAATCTTTTTCTATCCTTGCTAAGCGTACTTTCTGAGAGATGAATGTTGAAATATGATAACGACAGTTCTGCGTTTCTGTGATGCGAATTGTAAGGCTTGGAAGGGATCATGCATTTTCCTCCAAATCGGTTTTGAGCTTCTGTATGCGTTGTTCGTACAGCCGCTGTCTCTCGTTTATGGCTCTCTTAAGATGAAGTTCTACGGTTTGGCGCCATGAGTTCTGGTAATCCTGCGCAGGACGAAAGAAAGCTTACCGTACTCACTGGTATCTTCCCAAGAACCTAGCTGAGACAAGAATTGACGCTCATGTCGTAGCATATCGAGCTGTTCCTGGTACGCATATGAGGCATCTAAGCGTCGTTGTGTAGTTTTAACACGATTCTTCAGCATCATTGCAGTTCGGACGGGTTGTCGCCATCCTCGTACGCGTTTAAAAGAGTGACCACTAGAGTCATTTACTGAGATAGCTACCTGGTAAGGCTTTCGTCGACGGAAGCGTGATTTCTTTTTTGGCGGTAGACATGCGAGCCGTTCTCGACGTGTCTTTGGTAAGGGGTGTTGGATAGCTACGCGTTGAAATAACTCCTGTGGAAGTGCCATCCTATGATCCCGGCCAACACGCTTCTTTGATGCACAGGATCGTATATCCGTTGCTGAAAGGACCCGTTGCCGCGACTAAACGAGTAAGTTAGCCTAAAAACTAATCAATCGGAGACTTACGTCTCGTATCCTTTGTAGCTAAGGAATATAGGTGAGATTTATGCTTTACAACGTCAAGAGGAGATAATTTACCTTGTTCACTGTATGCCGCAAAGGTCCTATTTCTGCCATGGCCATGGCATTGATCCGAGACATAAAGATCGCGTTACCATTCTTTGCATCGTGTATGATCTGTAAAGCCTGAAGTGAATGGTTAGCGACATACACAAGAAAGAAATGTCAAGAAAGAACCTTTCCACCTTCTGTAAGTAATTTCAAGACACGCGGACGGGATGTTTCATATCGGTGGAAACGAAACCGTTCTCGGATCGTGTTGCGTAGAAAGGCGCGCTGATCAAAATCCTTTGTGGTTCTCAGTAAGGAACGATACAGTCCTAACGTCTGCATCTTTATTAGCTTGCCACACGCATTTCAGAGGTTTACCGTTGTGTATGTCTCTTTCGTCAGTAGTTTATTCAATGACTGAAATGCTGTTGCGAAATTTCGACTCATGTTACCTATAAGACAGCGGGACAGCGAAGTGTTTTGCCATAAAACAGCAGCGTTCCATTAAAGAAACGCTCCAATCACATTAGGATGGGTTTGAGCCCAACCACGAAGGCCCAGTGTCTTTCGACTATACTTTAGTTTTTCAAAAGAAAATGGAGGACTGTCTGATGAGTAGGCAGTATCTCTGATTCCACATGCTTGATCTCCCATTTTCATGATAGATATTACCAGTATCAGCTCTCTAAGGCTCGTACAATTTATAGGCAAAACTTCTGACAGGGAATTATGGGTAGATATCTGCATCTTTGTTCTTACTATTGCTCGGAATCTTCTGTTCGCTGAACGCTGTTCAAATTACAATCCAGTTCTGGCAGTCGAAAGTCTACTTTGGTCGCTTCTCCCGCTTTTACCGGGGACCAATGGAACGAGCTTGCATTGGCTGGATATCAAATTTGCGGATTGCCAAAACAGTGGGAGGACGGGTTTAAACAAAGTTCATCTCTTGAGAATGAATGATTTTCGTGATTACGTGGAAGCTGAAGATGCTTCATTCTATTTGAATGAGAATATCTCATTTGACGTTAACATGTCTGAGGATTATGAATTAAATGAGTGGGCAGAATTGTCTCGTTCGAATGCAGCTATTTGGAGTGAAGGATGGGGGACAAATGTTAGTCATGAGAATAATGCCTTTGTGCGTATGCATACGTTGGCAGAAGCAGGATCCTGCATTGAGGGCACTGAAGAGGAAGGTTTAGCCGATCTTGTTCATTCTTTAAACAGAGCACACATACGGGGAGAGTGTGGACATGCGACTAAAGCTAGGACGAGAGGCTTATATAGAAAATATACTCCACAGCAAATCGAAAAGCTGTTTGATTTGGTGATTGAAGAAGGACGGACAGCAAAGGAAGCAGCGCTTATCACAGGTATAAACGTTCGAACTGCTCAACATTATATCAAAACGTACAATCATGATGAAGACAGACATCTACCAGGAGTTCAAAGGAAACCTCGTACTAGATGTTATGGTAAGTTGACTGAAGCTCACTCGCAGTTTCTTGTAGATTATGTTGATAGAAATCCGACTGCTGTTCTGGCTGACATAAAAAGAAGCTGGTGTAAAGCTTTCGAAGACTTAACTATTTCAGAATCAGCATTGCATAGACATTTAGTCAATAAATGCCGAGTAACTTTGAAAAAGTTGGAAAAGCTTCCTGCAGCAAGGAATTCTGACCGAATGATAGCTTTGCGAAAGGAAAAAGTTGAAGAGTGGGAAAAGATGCAAGACTTGGACTTCACTAAGAACTGTGTCTTCATCGACGAGGCTAGTTTCAACTTGCATACCCAAATAAATTATGGTCGTTCTTTGAAGGGAACAGCGGCAAAAGGAATTGTACCAACTGGAAAGGGAGTTACGATTACTATATTAGGTACTATATCTGAAGCTGGAGTGATAGATATATCTTTGAGAAAGCCTCAGGCTGCATCTGTGTCCAAAAAAAGGAAGATTAACGGGAAGGAAACAAAGACAATTAATGGTCGGATCGGTACACGAACAGAACATTTCCTGTCTTATATATCAAATGTGATGGACGTGCTGGATAAACATGATATGAAAGGGCATTACATCGTGAGGGATAATGCTCCGATACACACACCAGCAACAGTTAGTAATCTGATTGAGAGCAGAGGATACAAATGTTTGTATTTGCCTCCTTATTCTCCATTCTTAAATCCTATTGAAGAATTCTGGTTAAAGGTAAAAGCAGGCGTCAGGAGAAATGCACTGAAAGCAGACGACCGACTTACGGATCGAATTTGTGATTCAGTGGGTAAAGTGACGAGACCCGACTGCCAAGCCTGGATTGATCATGCAATATCTTTCTTTTCTCGCTGTAAGCGTGAAGAAATGAATCCCTGAAGTAAGGCTCACCAATATGTGAGTCTGATCAAATATCATAGAAACCCTACTGTGTGCACATCGAAAGCGTCGCGTATCTCACCGAAAAAAAAAGGTGCTGAAGAGCTTTTATTATGTATGATCTAGCTCAGAGAGTCTCTCCCATCCTTTGACATACATAGATGTCATAACGAAGATCCATACGCAAATACATGAGTATATTATACATCAACGTAGTGTAGTCTGCGGTCATTCGTAAGGTTGGGATGTCCAAAGAACATTGATATCTTTCTACATGCAGACACAACACATCCTGGTGTAGCTCCTATGAGGGGACAATGCCACACTACAAGATCTCATTGCAAAATGTACTGTGTTTTGCGTGTGACTTTGCGCTGATTGAATAGAAGCTTTGCGCTGACCAATAGATCTTACGGTTGCCGGAACGAAGTCTGAGGATGTGGGGTCCTGTCCCAACGCAGATACGTGCGTTATTACATAGTTCGAGAACAACTCACACAAATCCCATCCCTGAAAAGAAAAGCACGGCAAAAAACGGCCGATGCGAAGTTGAAAGGTGTAGAGAGTAGCAGTAGAAGTTTTTGAAATATTTATATCTGAGAATAAAAGCGTGGCTTGGGAAGCATAACCCACATCCGAGGACGGAGAGAAGGCAACCAAGATTGTGCGAGGGGAACCGAAGCACAAACGAGTTTGCGTTGGCTAAAAATGAAACCATTATAGGATCGGCTTCCTCCGGGTTGCTTTCTCTCTTCGTATTATGTATGATAAACGACCATAGTTACCAGCAGAAGACAAACATTCATATGGCGATGTTAATTTGTTGACATTGAGGGGATTGAGGATAAAGTTGTGGAAATGTCCCGTCCTCTGATATGAAAAATAAGCACCTCATTTGATATCTTCCACGTGAGAGATTTTGCATTTTCCGGCGGAAAATAAAGGTACTATTGATGAAGTAGTAATATTCATTGGAGATACACACCAGAACAAACAGAAAAAAATCATTTGCTGCAGTTATCGATGAAGGAAGAGGGAGAAAAGAAGCAACACTGGTTGGTAGTTTAAGCACTTGAACTGCTCAGCATTATTTTGAAGCATATAACGAGAACGTAGAAAGAAGTCTTTCTGCTAACAGATGAAAATTTCGCACTCGGTAAGCAGCAAGTTAAACAGTGCTCATTGTCTGTTGCTTTTGGGCTACGTTGTAAATAGCCAAGCTAAATGACCTTTTATTGTTCTGTTGATATTGACTTTTATACAGTGGCGGTTATTGATTCTATGCAATGATCTATAAGCTTGTAGCAGCACATGACAACGTATCAGTTATGTGATAATACTTTGTTTATGTGCATGATCATTGTTTATCCGTGATTATCACGGTGTGGGTCTACTATTAAATACAGCAGCATAGAAAACGATAAAATTTACACTGCACTAAAAATGACGTTTTCATTTACGATTTCATAAAACCAAATGGGATAACGGATATGACATTAAGCTGCGTAAACTTTGCTCTCGGTATTAATACGAATGTCAAGATAGTTCATTATATAACCAAATAATGTCATATACACGAGCAATGCAAATGAATGTTTGAGGGCGTATAAGGCCTTAGCTATAGTACTGGATTGTATACTTACGGAGATGATCCGTAACTCTGAATGCCACATGTAGCAGTAATGTGCTACACTGATACCTTTATAAATCTTTCGAAACTAGACCCTTTCGATTAAGCCTTTCCCTTCAGTAAAAGAGAGCGTTGATCAATTGGTTGTATAATCGAGACTGTTAATTCCCGCGTCATAGGTATTGTTGTCTCAAAGAATCAATTCAATGAGACTGTTGCCAAAGTTTATCGACCTCTCTTTCTTCTATTTTGCATTTTTCCAGCGCTAGGATGGAGGGAAACAGCTTCGAACTTCATACAATCATTTGGTCATTGTTCATGATGACTCTGAGCGTACATACTGCAAGTATGTATATCATGAAAAAAAAAGAAAAGAAGGCAGCGGATATGGAACTGCACCACAAGGTGACGCAACAAGAAAAGGTTGAAAAAGGTAAGCCGTTTATTTATGTGGAGTTATGATATTTGACAGAGCAATGTGACAGAGCAATGCGACAGCACGTGAACTTACGTGTACCGCCTGTGGCCAGGCTGGCCATCGTGATCGTCGATCTTACCAATGTCCTCAAAGAGGAACGAAGGGTAGCAATATTTTTACTTTGGTATTATCTGTTGAATAAACTTGTTGTGGTAGTTGGTATCAGGCGAAAAAACCAATCAGAACCACAATCGGAGAGCTCAAAGATGGCGAAGGAACGTGGCCGGCTAAGCAAGAGGATCAGTACGATGAATACCGGGTTTGTTCCAAAACCTTGCCCGGGCTGTGGGTCTATGGACCAAAGAAGTACGAGATCAAAGATGTGCACCGCGCACACCAAGTCAACAGATGAGCTTTTGGAGCAAGCTCTTGGGAAAAATCGGGAAATCTACACCCGTAAATGCACCTTTGATGCAATCGTTCGGGAAGAATATCGTGAAAAAACTCGATCATGTGTCCGAGAGCTTTCCACGCATTTGAGACTCGTTGTGACGCGGACGAAACTGTTTATTAATCAGTATATCATTGAACATGATGATATCCCTCCAATCGTTACGCAAAACTTTTTTTATTCAATTATGCAGCTTGTGCTTGGAAGATCGATAACAACTACAAACGATAAGATGCCACCAGGCCTCAAAGAATACTGGGAGCAGTTTATAGAAAAACATCCTGTCTTGCAAAACCCTCCACACACCCAGCTGAGAGCCTCCGATGTGCTAACAGAAACCTGTATCCTGCTTGGTACTGCGTACACGAACAACATAGTAGAAAGTTTCCAGTCAAGAGTTTGCAACTTTGTGCAACACAAGCTTTCCATCTGGTTCCCTGTAAGAACTGTTTTGATGTAGACAGTTCTTTTTCTTACTATTAATTTAGACCCTCAACAAAGGGAAGGCTGGAGATATCGCTTTGCATTACGCTTTTGAGCGTATTGGAGGGGGCAGTCCAGAGTGGCCGGCTTCGGTGGAACCGACACTACCTTTGGTAGCTCTTACCGATAGTCTATGTGAAGACCTAGAATCCCTCGT